>JASAMZ010006593.1:0-15827 GCA_030248115.1 Linhomoeus sp. GSCO2_2 | reverse complement strand
CCAAAAGCGATGACCAAGTTATTACACAGCCTGTTGTTAATGGCATAACTGTAGACTGACCTGCAATACAAGTTCCCAGCCCAACGACAGCGTCGGCGAAAGCCAACCCCGCTATTATCACGTAGGGCTTTAGGTCCCTCAAAGCTCCGTGTCCAACAATGGCCGCCCAAAGAAGTCTGTTGAAGATAAAGAGGAGTAAACCGGCCACGATAAAGAGAACGTGCCGTAGCACAGCTTCATTTTCTATTATTGAGTCTACCATTTTGTATGCAATTCAGCTGAAGACCGCCGAAGATCGCAGTACCGTTAGGCGTTACCGCACTTCATGCCACTGGGTACAGTACACCTTCAATGAGCTCATGTTCCGGGCAACGACTCTGCGACCGTTCCTTGTGTTGGGTTCCTGATTGGATGTCGGCACACAATTCTGAATTCCCAGCGTTGGGAATCTAGTCGGCTGACCATATCAAGTCGCAGACGGCCTTCCAACGTAGGTACATAACGAACACTGTACTCTGAGCTCCTTTTGCCGCGCCGCTGCGCCCTTCTCTCCAAGACAAAGGGTGCCTTTCCATTTAGTTACTTCTGTTTCTGCGCTGTCAAGGCACCTCTAATGGCACCGTCTGTGCCGGCTAAATCTGTGCGAGTCCACCACTTTCCCTGATGAACGAGTACATTCCGAAATTACTGAATCCAAATTGCAGAACAAACCCACACTAGAATTTCTGACCGAGTCTGCCGCAAATGTACTGGACAAACCTAACCCTCCCATACAGCTGCAGCCCCTTCAAATCGTACATAACGCTGATGGAACGATCAACTCTTTCGTTCAACAATTTCGGTGCTTCTGCAGATAGACTACATCAGCTATGAATCAACACTTGCGCCTATATAGTGAATCCGAATACAGTATGCGAATTGATAGCAACAGAAACGAACATAGGCGCGTTACACGGCGCATTCGATTCCATTGCGTGACACTAACCGTCATGGTTAGTTAAACCGCACAGACACAGAGACACGCAGACAAACGAACAGACAAGAGCCCCGTATATGCCTCACCCAAAGAGGCACATTCACCCAGAAGGCGCCAAATGGCACTGGTATTTACATACAGTACATCAGTCTCTACTCACAACAACACTGATACGCGTGCACAACAACTAACAACACATCTATCTTCATTCACACAGCAATAGTCTTATCTGCAGCCGTGATTTTGGTAAGGATATGAGCCTTTTCACGGTCAAAACCCGCGTATTCTCATCCATTTAGTGCAGGAATCAATCAATCGCCTGATTTCAGAGCTTGTGTCCTTACATTCCTCACGTCTTAATGCAGCGACAGAAACCGAATGATTCAAAACATACATACAGTGGCATTCCAGCGTCTATTTATGGTATCCGTCTGAGCTATGTACATCCTACGCATCTTAAAAGTTGGGCAAAGAATAAGGCTGGCTGTGTTCCACACGTGACTGTGAGGGTGCACTATAGTATGTTCTTGTGATACTTGCTGGCTTTAATGAAGTATGACGGTTTACTGCACGCAGGAAGTCTGTTGTACCTAAACGTTGTGGACGAGTTTACCCAGCGTTTGTTGCTTTGCGTCATAGTCATTTGGCCCCCTTTCGGAAGCAGCTTAGCTCAAAGACGTGTTGTGATGAGCTGCTAGACTAGGTTTCTCGACGTTCCAACATTCTGGGGACAAATTTCGGGGATACTGTAGCGCATTGTTCTGAGAAGGGTATGGTAACAGTGTCGACCGCAAAAACGGATAGATGAGTACGCATGCTATGTACCTGACGGTGTCTCGAGCTTATCGTTAGAACGTAAGACGGCAGCAAACACTGCGACACTTTGATGAGGATGCACCTATGTACCTACGCAGGTTCTTAGGCGCTCCATTCACGAACGCCGAACTGTCGGGAGGCTCGCCCGGATGAGCAGCGCGAAGAAAACGCGTTTTCTGACGCAACTCTGCAGGCAGGCAGGCAACGCCGCGACGCGTCGTCGCTCCTGCGCGTGCTGCCTGCAAGTATCCCAGACTGGAGACCGTAGGCCTGTCGAATAGTGAGTGCCACACACAGATGGTGCAAGACTAAGCTTCCAAGATTTCCAATCTGTAACAGTGGGTAGAGCATCCAGGCGCTCGAGCCGAATAGCAGATGTAGTCAAGCAAATGTGCGCTGCTTGGTCGAGTCGACACTCTGTTCTCCCCACTCTGTTCGGCCAACGGCAATCCACCTTTGGAAGTCTGTTGGTGCGAAGGATGCGGTAGCCGATCAGGCGAGACCGAACCAGTCGCACTTGCGTGAGCGTTCAGCTGTATGCACCCATGTTCGCAAGTCGGCACCCGTCCAAGAAAGAGCGCCCAGTCAGTCGTCTTTCGCGCGCCGCGTCCGCTGATCAATCTTGTCTCTTTCCATTCTTTTCCGACTTCGCGCCCTCCCGTCGATCTCCGTCGCAAAGTTGGCCCTCCCGTCTTCCCACCTGCACGCACCTAAACGGGACCGCGCGCAAAGTGCGCCAAAGAAGTTTTCTCGAGTAGGAAAGTCACACCGCTGGCTCGCGCATGGTTTTAATTCGAGTTGGAGAAGACGACGGTCCCCCAACCCAGAGGGTACCAGCTGCTGTGAGTTCGCTGTCGAAACGACGTATCGAAACCACTGCTTGACTTGATCCAGTGAGTGGGCAAAGTCGCAACTCTCAAACTTGTGGGCCAGTGACAGTCGGGCAGTTGCGTCTCTGCCTTTGCAGTGTACTGTAGGTGTAGCTACATTGTATCTAGCCATGTAATCATTTCGGTGGTCAATTAGGCGGCGGCAATTTCTAAACAGAGAACTATTGTGCAGTACTGTAGAACAAATTGTGGTGGCCTCTATCCACTGCTAGTAGACGAGTGGTCTCCATATAGGGGCATCAAACCTCCAGCACATTTAATATGTAGTTGCACATGGCCACTTTGTTCATTCAGTACAACGGCATGTCGGAGGAGAAGCGCAAGAGCGGCCCCGTTGTGGCCACCGTGGCGCCTGTCACACCCATCGTCAAGCACGACGAGGTCACAGAGGGAAGGGAGCATTGGGGGAACCAACTCGACTTCATCCTCTCCTGTCTGGGATACGCCGTGGGACTGGGCAACGTCTGGAGATTCCCCTATCTCTGCGGCAGGAATGGAGGAGGTACATACGTCATCTGTAGTACTAGAATGGGCCATTGAAAGTAAACCACAAGCCGCCAGCATACTCCCATAGCGAGCCAATGCAACACTCGACAAAACCCACCAATTCAACATTGGCAACACGCAGTCATCGACAACCCAACGCTCAACATCATTGTCGATCAGACACTGTTTTGAGTGCCAGCCTTGTTTCAGCCGTCTTCCTGATTCCATACGTGATCGTGTTGATCTTCGCCGGCTTCCCAACTTTCTACCTGGAACTGGCCATAGGGCAGTACGCAGGCCTGTCGCCCTACATTCTCTACAACCGCATGTCGCCTATTTTCAGCGGTGAGTGCCGAGGGGGGGGGGGTGTTATGACGAGGAGTAATCTGATTATCAAAGCTCCCACCCCCCCCCCACCCCCCAACAAGCGAACCCAAGGGGTGGGATGGGGGGGGGGGGACTACCCCTCCCCATTCAGCCTGTTAAAGATACTATTTTCTTACACCATACATGAATATTATATATTTTCGTCTGTGGCGTTATTTTCCAGGCAAATGCAGCATTTGTATCGCCGAACTGTCGCCTGCGGCGCTCAATTTTGACAATTTGTGTGTATTTTGCCTGCGGCGCCGCAAATAGTAAAGATTTTCCCTTCAAGGCCAAAAATAGCAAAGTTTCCTGTCCCGGCACTAGATTTGCGTGTCTTTTAGTAATAAGACTTCAAAATTTTTTGTCCCACCCACCGTCCAATCCTGGCTACGTCGCCCCTGGATGAAATCCGCTGTCATTTAAGGACTCGGCCACACGATGATACTCATCTCCTTCTTCACCGGCATCTACTACAACATGGTGATAGCGCTGAGCCTCTACTACTTCTGGGAGTCGATCAAGGGTCTCTTCTCCTGGTCCCTGCCCTGGGACAGGTGCGACGGCACGGCCGACTGGGTCACCGACCGTAAGTTCTCGTGCGTCTTGCGTCTTTCAGTGATAAATGCGCAACACTCGTCACTGCAGATTGCTTCGACGACCGCGTCAACCTGCTGTGCGACGCCAACGGCACAACGTATTTCCGAGGGCGATGCTACGACAACGCGACCATCACTGAAGAACTGAGCGTGAGAATAGCCAGGGCCAACTTGTCAGGGGACGGAAGAGAGAGCTCCGCCCTGCTTTACAAGTGAGCACTGCAGAGCAGTCAGGCATAGGTGTGATTTGGGGGGCCCCCCCCCCCCCCCACTCCCCAGCCACGGCCAACAAGAATGAAATTCTTGTTAATCACGCCCCCCCCCCTAACCAATATTTCAGCTACTGCCACCCCCCCCCCCATTCAGGAAATCACTCGCAAATCGACCTAGAATTTGAAACAATTTTTTCGACTGCGGTGCTATTTACGACCATTTTGAGCCTTTTCGGCACAATAAGCTTCAATCTAACACCCCACCCCAGGTTCACGGCCAATCGCACCTATGCAGTCACTCAACGACGCTGGTACCTACTAGAAGGCGCCGATCCTTGATGTGTCCACATTTTGCAGTCGCTACGTGCTGGGGACCACGCGAGAGATGACGAAGACGGGCATTGCAGACGGAATCGGCGGCCCGCAGTTGCATCTACTGGTGGCTCTGGTTTGCTCCTGGATTCTCCTCTTCCTTTGTCTCGTCAAGGGCATCAAATCTTCCGGAAAGGTAAACACGCAACACGCAGCATGCGACGCCACTTTCCCCAATATTATTAACTGGGGCATGACTTCAGGTGGTGTACTTCACAGCCACGTTTCCATACGTGCTTCTTCTCATTCTGCTGATTCGCGGAGTCACCCTGGACGGCGCAATGGACGGCTTGAACTTCTACCTGTTCTCGCCCAACCTCGATTTATTGAAGAACTCGAGCGTACGGCGTTTCAACGTTTGTATTGTATGTATACCGTCGCACCGTTGAGATCGGCAATCCTTCAGGTGTGGCGTGACGCGGCCAATCAGATTTTCTTCTCGTTGAGCTTGGGCGGAGCCGGTTTGACAACGTTGGCCAGCTACAACCAGTTCCACAACAACCTCTTCAGGTGCCTATCAACTGGGACCTTTGCAAGTGGATTGGTGGCAGCTCGCTCACGCACGATTCTTCATTATTCAGGGACACGTTCACCGTGGTCCTGGGCAACTGCGCGACGAGCATTTTCGCCGGATTCGTCATCTTCCCCATTCTGGGCTTCGTGGCCAAGCAGACGCACCCCAACGTTCCGCCGCTGCAGCGCGGTGCGTATTTGCCGCCTTCGCAACGAGTGTGGCCAATCGAAGCTTTTGAACTAGTTTTGGTTTCAGTTCCAGTGAAATCAGTTAATTGAAACTGAAAGTGAACCGAAACTGACACGGTGGCATATATGTACCTGAAACTGAAAGTCGCAGTCTAGTTTCAAATATTTAATGCTAATGTTTTGCAATATCTCAATGTGTTAATAACATTGTTGGCCAAGTTTAGCTATTATAGTACCTAGGCTTTTTGTCCAAATCGCTGAAGACGTTAACTGAAGTCTACAAGTTGCCTTTAAATCGATTACAGTAGCAGTACCAAGCGTACAACTAGATTGAAACAATTCGTTGCTGCACTCTGAAACTTCAATAACTCAACCCCAGTTTTCAGTTACTGGAACTCCAGAAGTGGCATAATCTTAATTGAAGCTGAAGCTGAAACTCGGCCAGCAGCAAAATTTCGACTGAAACTGAAGCTGATATGAGTTTCTAGCTGTCACCCTCTTCGCAACAGGCTTGCAACAAGCCAGATTGTGCCAACTCGTTGAAATTCAGTGGCCAAGGTGGCCAGAAGCGGCCCATCGCTCGCCTTCATCGCCTATCCCAACGCCATCACCAGAATCGCCGGCGCTCCCATCTGGGGCATCTTCTTCTTCTTCATGCTGATCATACTGGGACTGGACAGTCAGGTGCGCGTATATGTATGTACGTACCGTATGAATCCTCCAATAAGCCCCCCCCCCGCTCTTCATCTACTGTACGTCTTGCACAGCATGCCGTTGATGTTGAAGAAGAGGATGGGGGTGGGGGGGGGGGGCTCGTCAGAGTATTCACGGTCTGCACTTCTCTGAGGCTCCTCCTTCACCTCTTAGTTTCACCAGTGACGCCGTGTCACATTCTATACGCCAAATAAACAACCGACCGTTCACAAACAGCTCGTTTGTGGCGTGTAGCCGAAGCTTCGTAGGTAGTTTTCATCCTTTGGAGTTCATCGGATTCGCAACGCAGCGACGATCCAGCATCCACGCATCGACGTATCCCTCAGCTTCTTTCAGATGGTCTTTGGCGAAGTGGTGGTCACCGCCATCATAGACCAGTGGCCGTTCCTGAGAAAGGGCTGGCGCAAGACGACGGTCGTCGCCGTCTGGTGCTTCGTCTCGCTTCTGCTGGGCATCGTACTCACCACACCTGTGAGTTCGGATTGTTTTGAATGTTGAGTTGGCAATCTTGAAAAGGTTGGAATCTAGCGTGGACGAATTTCAGGGCGGCGACTACATCGTCAACCTGGTCGACATGTTCGGCGGCGGCTTCACTCTCATCATAGCCTGTCTCGTCGAGGTATACATTGGGAATGTTGCATGATTACCACTGCAAATCCTCCAATAAGCGAACTGGGGCGCTTATATTTTTAAATTATGTACCTCGGAGGGGTGCTGATTGTAGGGGAAGTGGGCGCGCATGGAGGATTTACCGTGTGCCATTTCGCTATGATTCACAACTGGAATAACTTTAACACCAGTTGCCCCTTCTTTAGGTGTGCATGGTGGCCTGGGTGTACGGGGTGTTCCGCTTCAACGCCGACATCCGACTGATGTTGGGCAAACCTCCCAACAAGGTCTACAAATACATGGGCTACCCGGTCAATCCCTATTGGTGGATCAACTGGGTGGCTCTGACGCCTCTGCTCCTCTTCGTGAGTCCTGAAACACCACTAGTGGACACACGGGGTGGGGTGGGGAGGGGAGCAACTTTGGTACACCACAAACCGAACGCAAAATTTCTGCGCGAGGCGCTTATTCTGCGCGGAGCCCTCGCGTTTATTAGTGGCAATTCTGCACTGGCTGGAGCGAATAGTGAAAATCTGCACTTGCGGCTCTATGGAATGCACCCAAGCATTTCCTGAGGAAACGGCTGCCCGCCCCCCCCCCCCCCCCACTCCCCGCCCCACCCCCCCCCCCCGCTGCCCATCCCCTCGTGTGCCCCCTCTAGCAGTTTGATGCACTTGAAAAATCGTGCCGCTAGCCAGCAGCCGTTCAGGCCATCGTTCTCTGCAACTTCTGGTTCTACACCGGCTTCACGTACGGGGACGAGGAGTGGCCCTACCCCTGGTACTGGGAGGTCATGGGCTGGGGCTTGACACTCTTCATCGTCATGTGGATTCCCATCGTCGCCGCCTATGAATACATCAAGTGCAGAATGATGCAAGGGGTGAGCGGAATGGTGCCTAGCTTAGCTATGCACTTACTCTAAAGCGTGAACTGCAATGTTCGTTCGTGAGCCAAGCGTGACGGCCGGTAGTAACTCTGACATATAGAGCAGGTCTGAGCATATCTGTAGGCGCCAACCAGTTAGAGGTCGGGGGTGAGGGGGGGGGGGTGGGGGGAGGGGGGGGGGAGGGAGGGACGCTAGAAGGGAGGGCGGGAGGGCGAGGGGAGTGAGAGAGGGGGGGGGGGGGGTGGGGGGTGGGGGGGGGGGGGGACGGAGAGATGGAGGAAGGGACGAAGGGAAGGAGGGTGGGAGTGACGCGGGGAGGGAGGGAGGTAGGAGGTGGGAGGGCCCGAAACGACGAACAGTTTCACTGTTGCTCACTTCAGGACTACAGTGCATTGTTCAAGCCCACTGAAGACTGGGGACCAGCGGACTATAACGCCAAACAACAACTGGGTAAAAGATCAGCCGCAATGTTTGCTAAGCAGACTGCTAGCGTTCAGTAGATCAACCTGTACTTCATTGCAGCCGGCAAGTATCCTATGAATGCGGTGCACCCAGAGCAGCCGCCACCCGTCGTCCACATCGAACAGCCATATTCCAACGCGGCATTCGCCTATCCCCCCGACGGCTATGCCAAATAGACGCTGAAATGACGCCGAAATGGCTGGGTCTTGAATCGTTTGGCCTCTGTCGATGCGCTTTTGGGTAGAGTGTGTGTAGCACTAGAACGGTATCCCGCAGCGCACGCTGCTTATGTCGCAAGCGCAGCGGGACGTGTGGTTTGGTTTGTGGTGATGGGACGCACCAAATGTATTACTGTACCCACGTATGCAAATACTCTCTGTGACAAACAATGACTGTAACGAAACGGTGCTGGGTTGCGAACACTACGTTGTGCCAACTGTGCGTCGCGTCGGTCTGACAAGGCCGAACTCTGTCTGTTCTGAAAGTGGCGATTGGTCGATTACCAGTACCTGCTGCGACGATCGCTGTATGTACTGTCGTGCTGTGAGACGCAAAGAAAGTGAGTACTGTAGTGGTTACAACCACATAGTGGATCGTCGACGCGTTTTGTAGCTATTCGTCGCCGATTATGATTTGCGTCACCTCGTGCAATCTACGCTGGGTCACTGGGTGCAACAGTGAACGACTTCAAATCGCGAACACCTCGTTTGCGCTAGTTGGCGTGCGCTCGCTCCACCTAATCGAGTGAAGACGGTAGATCCGCCGCAGTTTGCTGACTGCGAGTTGGCCATTAACAGATGGTGCAGGACTAAGCTTCCAAGATTCGCGCCAATCTGTGTTGGTACAGCATCCGACGCTTGCGCCGAATTGCGGATATGGTCATACAAGTGCACACTGATTGAAAACTAGAATGCAACGTCTCATCTAGAAAGGTGCCAACGTCCGAAGAGTTCTCTGTCACTTTGTAGAAGTTCAATAACTGAAGAACCAGAATGCAACGTCTCATCTGTATGCATGCACGTACTACTGTGTACTGACACTGACACGTTCGTCAAACGATTGCAAATCGGTGTCACCATCGGTGCCGTGCCACTGATATACTGTTCGCCAAAATTTGACGGACGGAAGAGTGCAGGTTGAACTTTCCTAACTTGTCAACTCGGCTACCGATCGAGTTCAGCGATGACGAAGTCTTCTTTCAGCCTATTCTCTTGTACCTTCTGGCACCAACCGTCCAAACGTTTCAGCAATTGTCGACCGACCGCCACACAGCTCTCCAGCAGAAGCAGCGCGACGCCAGACGCCCAACCGACTGCCAGAAGGACAAACACGCTGGCCAGCTGAACACGAGAAATTTTGGCTCATTCGGCTCTGACACGTCACGCAGTCACCTAACCAGCAAAAGCTGATCGCACACCTGAAGCACTGAAGCAGGGTCTACAACCGCACGTGGGGCGTCGCATTTGCTCGTTCGCAGAAGCAATTCGTCCAGGTATCTCTGCTCTATGCGACGGGCGTGCTCCTCAGTGACAAGGATTGTTGCATTAGGACAGGTCTTACGGGTTCCCTGTGAGAGTGTTACAAGCCTGTGATGCGCAGTTCTACCTGAATGAAAACAAGCGCCTCGTTCAGCTGCTGTACAACAGGATTCCCTTTCTTGAAGGTCCAGCTTCTCCAGAGCTTGGGAAACTCTGTGAGCGTCACCTGGCGCAGTTGACATTGACCTGTGAGAAATACACCAGGAATGAGTCAACATGTTTGCGACTTATGCAGCGACAATATATGTACCTCACCTTGACTGACGAGCCGTGCGGTCAGCAGCTCGTAATCGGTGACCACAAAGCCTCCTCGCAAGAGATTTGGCAGATACTCGATGGTGGGTACAAATTTTGGAGTATTTGTCTCCAATGCCTCTCTGAGAAGCCTGAATGGGGCTTCCTCAGCCGTTTGAATCTGCCTGTGGATCCACAAGGACGCGTCACTGGGAATGAGCATGGTCAACTCTTTCCTGACAAGCAACTTGGCTAAGTCAGCAGCAGTGGAGAAGGGTGCCACCTCTGCAATTGGACGGGGTTGTAGAATTCATATTTCATGGCAGTATATGCAGGTGACAATTTTCGGTGGTAGAATGCGCATTCTCGTTGTCTGCGGCTTCCCACGTACATACAGGGTGTCCCAGCTATCTATCCGGGGTTTCAATAGTTAATAACTTCCGCATTTTCTGACAAAGTTTAGCCAAATTTGCACACGATATAAACACATCTAAGGAGTTTTGGTGGACAACGTTTGAGCTTGCTCCGACCAAAATTGCCTGAATGGCAAGGGTCTGTTGATGATTGGTCAATTTTGTGCGTGCGCGTAAATGGAAGTGAGTATAATACCGTGTATCAACCCCAAACGTTGGCACAACATGCTGCAGGATGTTTCTCACAATCTACACAAATTTTAGACAATTTGATGGAATGAACAGCAAATGGCGGTACTTTGCGCAATGTCATGTCAGAAATGGGAGCCACTTTCAGCTGCAGGACGCAGTGAGTTCCGGCACGATGTTGCGCAGAGTGGCGCCATTTCCCATTCGCTTCACCAAATTGGCTGAAGCTTTTACCCAGTCAGACACACCCAGTAGTACGTCATGCCCAACGTTGAGCCTAGTATGTGATGCAAAGCTTGAGAACGGCGGCTGCAAAATTGACCAATCATTAGCAAACCCTTGCCATTCAGGCAATTTTGATCGGAGCAAGCTCAAACTTTGTCCACAAAAATTCCTTGGATGTGTTTCTATCGTGTGCAAATTTGGTCGGATTTCGCTTGAAAATGCAGAAGTTATTGGCGAACGAAGCCCCGGATAGATGCTGGGACACGAATGAAGCCCCGGATAGATGCTGCGAATGCTATATAGCATTGTGCATCATTTTGCGTAGTGCACCAGAGTATGTAGGTCACCTGCAGGCCTTGTCATGAGTCTGGCCACGATGGCACTCTGGAACAAACCCATGGAGAGGGCCACCAGCAAGCCGAAGACGGCCAGGGTGGGTCGATCCACCACGGAACCCAGTCTGCGCTCCAGAATCCACCCTCCGTTCTCCCTCAGTAGTCGTTGCAGGGTGGCCAGAGTCTGCCCACTGGATGTATTCAGTAGTCTCAGTGACAGAAAAAGCAGGGACGCCAGCAGCAGAAGGGCGAGCGCCAGTGAGCCGACCAGTCGTGGCTCCAGGATGCGCAACATGGAAGTGCCAGCTTTGAAGAAGTCTCGGGTGCCGTGCTGCGTCACGAAGGCGAACTGCTGGGGTAGAATAGGGTAGGGACGGTCGAAGTGGGTCTTGTCCCTACATGCGCATTCAGATACACGATGCCGATAAAGTTTTGTACAGTAGTTTTAGTTGGGGTTGTAACGATCGCTACCTTCCGTAGGGCCAGGTGAACGTCAACGTGTCGATGGTTCCATTTCTGGAGCCCGTCTCACACGCCAAATATTTCAGTCACTCATCAGAGGTTGTGAGAGAGAATCAACGTTGACCCGATTGAGCTATTGAAGAGCGCGTTCGGTGATCCAAAAGCTCATTTTGAGCGCTCACTGACAACACCGTTGACAAGCTCTCACTCTGTTTTCAATCAATTCTTACAATTTCCATTTAATAGAAGAATTCGATTAACAGTACTGATCAATCAATCAGCTGCTGATCATCCGCGCATGTGAGACGGGCTCCTGATCAGTTCCAGAGTCCCACTGGAAAAGTTGTTCCCCGCGGAGTGGAACTGTCCCACGTCCGCGTGGTTCAAATCGATCAATTCATAGGATCGGCGGGCGTATCGCAGGGCCCAACCGAGAATTTCATTGTCCACCCCAGGGGAGGGACAATCGGTGGTGGGAAACAGGGTTTTCAGACCGCAACGATTTGTGTACGGCTCCAGAACCTTGGTGCCAATTTTCAGTGGGCGCAAGGGAACACCGCCCTTTTCCATTGCTCGATCGTTCGCCGTTTCACAGATGAACCGTTGAGAACCTGGGAGGGGGCACCGAAGAAGTTTGAGAGAGACAAGCGAGGTGCATTAAAATTCATGAACCAGGCTTGTTTCCGAGATATAAGCCATCCAGTTCGCCCTTCTCCCATTTCGGCATTGAAGCCGCGACAATCAGCACAGCTGTCTCCGAAAACAGGCAGTTGCACTACAAAGGGTGCAGGTGTGGTGTACAAACGACAGAGTCGGTCTCAAGACCGTCCTCAAAGTGGTGTTCACACGCCGCTAGGGTATCGTGTTGTCGTTTGGCAAAGCAGAGATGACAAGACGTCAACGCCATCTAATTGGGGAAGGCTCTACCTTCGATTTATCGGACCACTCCCCTCCTGTCTTAAGCTGCCCAATGCCTCTAGATGAACCACGGCGTTATAATTTGTATATGAACCAGCGCCTCGCGCCCAGCTGTGAGAACTTCAAGACTGTGACAATGACAATCAAGGCGTTGAGAGACATGGCGGTCATGTGGAGAGAAACCACGCCAATTGTATACGGCTGCACCGCATTGACAGATTCAAAAAATTCAGATTCTTCATGTTTGGACTTCGTTAGGCCTTCTATGGTCCGCCTGAAGCGAACTGTACACCTGGAACGTAACACTTACGTTGTATGTAGAGTACCGGCAGCGTTAACCAGTTGAGTCTTATTTGAGCAACGATCGTCAACGCTCAACTTCTGAGAAAGCGCGTCATCGTTATCACTGAGACGGCAGCCTTTCATTGTTACTGCGATGTCTGTATGAAGCAATGGGACTGAGGGAGGGTTGATGTACATACCTACGTACCGTATCTACATAGTTGCCAAGAGTGCCTATTGTAGGTCCATTTCAAAAGCTGTGCCAATTCGCACAGTAGGTGTGTGGATGCCCAACTGCCCATGGACACATAAGGAATTTACGTTCTGATGCATCAATTGAATGATTACTGGATAGCGCCGCTGAGCGCCACGGATGTTGCGGTCAGCGTGCTCCATGAATCAATGCACTGGTGTTAAACCAATCTGCTGAGTGGTCTTGAAATTGATGCGTTGGCACTAACCGCTGATCCGTAACAACTCAACTTGGCAACGGAGCTATCTGGCAGGCGCAATTTTGAGCGCTGTGCGTTCGGCTGCTGACTCCGCCGTCCGTGAGTGCGACTGCCAATCGATCTCTATTGAGAGTTGAGACAAACGTTATGGTCCTCCATCTCCTTCTGCTTGTCGAAATTGTGGGTTCCTTCATTGGGAACACAAAAGGTGGGGACAACTTTGGCTGTTTGACTGTCCTGCCCTATTGCGTCTTAGAACCAGACTAGGTAAGTATTCTGAATTTGCTTCGACTTCAGGCGTCTGTCACAGCTCCTTGAATGGTCGCTGCCTCCGGGCGTTGACTCAGGCGGTCGACTATTTCACCGCGGCGGACGCCTGCGCCGCCGCCGGCGGTCAACTGGCCGTCAACGTCTCCGCCGCCGAAAACGCCCAGCTGAGACTGAACGGGCCTCGTGAGTCGGGCTGTCACAGACCTGCGCCTCTCGATCTCAGTCGGCGACAGTTACGCGGACAACGGTCTCAGTAGCGCGCGTGCCGTCTTCACTTCATGACTGTGAAGTTGGCGATGGGGGGGGGGGGGGCGCTTAACGTGAAGATTTACACCGGAACTTAGAGTCATTATGGCGAAGTTTGAGCCATTATATATGTTGTGTTTTTGGCCGAGTCCACAACAGGATTCCAAATAGGGACTTTGGTTCGAACCACACGCCGACGAGCATAGAGCAAGGAACAGGAATAGAGCGAGAAGCAGGAGGAGTGACACAGCAACCGCGCGGCGACTATTTATAGTACTGGCCTATAGAATGTTCCAGAAGCGAAGGTTCTAGAATCACACCTGATAAGATCTCACTTAGAGATAAGATCGCGTTCTAGAAACTTCCGGAACCATACCTACTACAGCAGTGTTGCGAAATACTATGTACGTATGGATCGCAATCACAACATTCCTCCCCACCAGGCTTGAGGCCGATCAGGAAAGTTCAGCAGCACTGCGGCTGTTTCGGTTTGCGCTGGCGAGTGGAGCGGCGAGGATTGTGCGGCCCATATTCACCTCCAGTCGGTTGACGAGGGTTCGGACGCTTGGTCGAGGGAACCGCTTGCTCCTCTTGAGGCGCAGTAGTAGGAGGCGTTGTAGAGAAGTCCTCTCCCGGCTCACTGTCCTCAGGGCTGTAGTAGCGTGGGCGCAGTTGCTCGATGTGTCGTCGCCAAGTGGGACCCTTGGGAACAACTCTGACGTTGCAGCTGCGACTGCCGAAGACCTTGGTGATGGTGGCAGGCACCCATCGTGGATCCTTGTCTCGGCGTGGCCCATAGTAGAGCGCGTAGACAGCTTGTCCCAGCACGCCACAAAACCCTGTTGTGTTTTTGGCCGAGTCCACAACAGGATTCCAAATAGGGACTTTGGTTCGAACCACACGCCGACGAGCATAGAGCAAGGAACAGGAATAGAGCGAGAAGCAGGAGAAGTGACACAGCAACCGCGCGGCGACTATTTATAGTACTGGCCTATAGAATGTTCCAGAAGCGAAGGTTCTAGATCACCTGGTGAAAATAGCTTCGAGTAAGATCGCGTTCTAGAAACTTCCGGAACCATACCTACTACAGCAGTGTTGCGAAATACTATGTACGTATGGATCGCAATCACAACAATATATCTCGTGCTATGTAAGTCGTGCAAACTTCTCCTTTTACAGGCTTCATATTCCCATATGTGCGGTTTGACGATCCAAGTTTCATCCACGTCGGATACAGTTCGAGTGGTGAAACGCCGAAATTATAATGACTCAAACTCCTGTTGCGTAATTAGCGACTGCTTACCCCAAGGAAAACACGCACAGGAGACCAACGTAGAGCGGAAATGCAGTCCAAAGCATTAATTTTCACTTCGCCGTCGTATCGTCGTGTCTCCAGCGCTGACGTCGGTCGTCGTCAGCAGTCACAATCAAATCAAGGGACGGAAAAATCAATTTTCAGCAATCGTCGCCAGAACTACGTGTTCAATTTAGTTTTCCAAGCGGCATCGAATGGTCGTAACCACACCGCGCTCCGTAGCGTCGTTCGCGAGATATGACGCATCAAAGTTTGACTTTCCATTGAAATAATTGCCAAAGCGTCGCAGTTCGCACCATTGTAACTTGGGAACTCGCAGACAGGCTGCATGCATAGTTTTTGAAAAAGTTTCGTTTGAATCGGGCGTCGGACAGCCAGTCAACAAAGCTATCAAAAAGGCTAGTTTGCGACTCGCGAGATTCGAAGAGCAAGACGGCTTCTTTGCTGGCTTTGTTGACTGGCTGTCAAGCGCCGGATTGGAGCGAAACTTTGAGTTTTTTTACTAAGCATGCAGCCTGTCTGCGAGTTGTGCAAGTCTCAGCTGAGTGGCTCTTTGCCGGCCCAAGTTACAATGGTGCGAACTGCGACACTTTGGCAATTATTTCAATGGAAAGTCAAACTTTGATGCGTCATATCTCGCGAACGACGCTACGGAGCGCAGTCGGGTTACGACCATTCGATGCCGCTTGGAAAACTGTCTTAAATACGATGCGTTCAGCGACGATCGCTGGAGAGTTATTTTGCCGTCCCTCATCCGAGTGCCCAAGGCGACAACAACCGATGTCAGCGCTGGAGACATGACGATACGACGGCGAGTGTAAGTTGCGGGCTTACGGCGTTTCCGCTCTACATTCGTCT
>JASAMZ010006592.1:0-10713 GCA_030248115.1 Linhomoeus sp. GSCO2_2 | reverse complement strand
TATTTACACGTTGTTCTTCGTTCAGTTACGTATTGCTATTAATAAAACAACTCAACTTTTTTAAAACAGCTTGTTTTGTTGGATGTGACGTTTTCACACCGGTAGGCAGCATCAGACAAACGGCGTCGTTTCCTGCCGATAACATATAGCGAACGCGGCGATACCACTGAGCTTTAGATTTCAGCTGTACAGATTGTAGCGTATCGTGGGGATAACTGCACTTGGTTTATGGTACACGTTCTCAAGATGATTTCTCCAGATGCGGCTAACGATGTGTACAAAGTTCACTATAGGGTTCACCAAAATTTGACGGACACAAGCTATAGGTTGTAACTTTTTACACACACAGCTTGTTTCTTCCCCAGGCGATTCTGAAATGGTAGTCGGAGAAGACATGCTTGAAATGGTACGCTCGAAGGAAAAAAATGATGGTATGTACGGGACGACTGGTATCCCGGAAAAATAAACGGCCTTTAAGGGGCTATAGCTTGCTGTGGATGGGGGGGGGGCTGGATTTATGGGACACCCGGTAGACAAGCAGTACTTGCAGTGACGAGTACAATGGGGGGGGGGGGGGGGTGGTGCAACGTCATCGCTCTTTTAGCTCCATACCCCCATACTCCGAGGTATCACCCATCTCCATCCCGAGGTAGTAGGTACCACCCTGCCTCAACCAAATTACACAAATCTTCGTTTGCCAAATGGAATATCTTTGCTTATCCATACCGATGGCGTATTACTGTAGTTGACTTTTGAAACACTTGGTACCTTTTGACAATTCTTTTGTCGCTTGACCCCCTCATCCCTCCCCCCCTCTACTCTTTCTCTCTCTCAGGGACAGTACTACCCTCCTCCCCCCCCCCGGAGACCCCAGAGCACAGACCACCGGTGCAGCTATCACTACCTCGTAGACAGCCGAGGACAACATTCGCGTCTCGCCACTCTCCAACTTCGACTATGAACTTCTCTACGACGACGTATCGGCCGCCGCGGGACAGCCACTGCGCCTCCTCCACCGCGCTCCAAGCCAACCTAATGAGCCCCCCCCCCCTCCCCACTGACAGTAGCATGTCGTAGGCGTAGCCCAGGAAGGTAGGGAGGCCGGCGCTGAAGTCCGAGATGACGAGCAGCATGAGGACGAGCACTTCCTTCCGTTGTCTCAGTGCTGGAGTGCGCATGACGCTGAGAAGGATCAGGAGGTTGAGCAGCATCATCAGCAGCCCTTCCACGATGGAGACCCAGCGGTGGGCGGCGCAGTGGCTGTCCCGCGGCGGCCGATACGTCGTCGTAGAGAAGTTCATCGTCGAAGTTGAAAAGTGGGGGAGACGCGAATGTTGTCCTCGGCTGTCTACGAGTAAGCGATAGCTGCACCGGTGGTCTGTGCTCTGGGGGTCTCCGGGGGGGGGGGGGGGGAGGGAATACGGTGCCCTCGAGAGTAAGAGGGGGGGGGGGTGGGATGAGGGGGTCAAGCGACAAAAGAATTGTCAAAAGGTACCAAGTGTTTCAAAAGTCAACTACAGTAATACGCCATTGGTAAAATTGATAAGCAAAGATATTCCATTTTGCAAACGAAGATTGTGTAATTTCGTTGAGGCAGGGTGGTACCTACTACCTCGGGAGGATATGGGGGGATACCTCGGAGTATGGGGGTATGGAGCTGGAGGGGGGGGGGAGGAGGTTGCACCCCCCCCCCCCCCCCCATTGCACCGCCACTGCAAGTACTGCTTGTCTACCGGGTGTCCCATAAATCCAGCCCCCCCCCCCCATCCACAGCAAGCTATAGCCCCTTAAGGGCCGTCTATTTTTCCGGGATACCATTCGTCCCGCATACCATATTTTTTTCCTTCAAGCGTACCATTTCAAGCATGTCTTCTCCCGACTACCATTTCAGAATCGCCTGGGGAAGAAACAAGCTGTGTGTGTAAAAAGTTCAACCTATAGCTTGTGTCCGTCGAATTTTGGTGAACAGTATAGTGAACTTTGTACACATCGTTAGCCGCATCTGGAGAAATCATCTTGAGAACGTGTACCATAAACCAAGTGCAGCTATCCCCACGATACGCTCATCTGTACAGCTGATCTAAAGCTCAGTGATATCGCCGCGTTCGCTATATGTTATCGGCATGATACGACGCCGTTTGTCTGATGCTTCCTACCGGTGTGAAAACGTCACATCCAACAAAACAAGCTGTTTTAAAAAAGTTGAGTTGTTTTATTAATACAGAGTGGTTTGTGAGTGTTTTAAAGTGGAAGAGTAAAAGAGTGGATACTTTTGTAAAGTATTTGGAAGCCTTTCCGATATGACGCGCGCCCGCCCGGAGTCCATTATTCATGCGCTACTTCTGACACGCTCCTTTCTGAGGGGTTTTTGCAGGGCAACATTATGATCGCCCGGGATTATTGTTTTGAGCAAGACACGCCTTTCTGAGCGGTTGTTGCAGGGCAACATTGGGATCGCCCGGGATTAATTTTTTTAACAGACATAGTTGTTCGTAAGACAAGGGTTTAAAAACAAAGTATTTCTTTAGGAATGACCATTCAACAACTGCCTCAACGTAAGCTTTCAAACGGTCGAACGAATGCCGCTCTACAACGTAACAAGAGCGACTTAGGGCCGATTTGGTGTTTGAGCCTTTGGGTTACTGTAGCTCGCGAAATTCAAACCTTCGAATCTCGACTTCTCTTAACGGAATGATCAGTGTGCCGAAACCTATTCAACAAACTCAAGATCGTCTCTCTACGACGGAAGACGAGCGAGTTAGAGAAGTTTTGCGTTTTGAACTTTTAGGTTACTGTAGCTCGCGATATTCAAACTTTTGAGTTTCGACCAATAGAAGAACAAATCGTCAGTGAGCCAAGAGCTATCCAGCAACTCAAGATCGTCTCTCTACGACGCACGCCGAGCGAGTTAGAGCGATTTCTATGCTAAAAACGCGAGAATGTCGCTTTTCGTGGTGCGTGTTTGCGTAATTAACAAACATTTTTACGCCAAGTGAAAGAGCACGTCGAGACCTTTTAGTTGACCTATCGCACGCCGCTCTACGACGTAAGACGAGCGTGTTGGAACCGTTTTGCGTTTTGGACCTTCGGGTTACTGTAGCGCGCCCAATTCAAACTTTTGAATTTCGACTTCTCTTAACGGAAACATCAGTGTGCCGAAACCTACTCAACAAACTCAAGATCGTCTCTCTATGACGTAAGACGAGCGAGTTAGATAAGTTTTGCGTTTTAAACCTTTGGGTTACTGTAGCTCCCGAAATTCAAACTTTTGAGTTTCGACCAATAGAAGAACAAATGATCAGTGAGTCGAGCGCTATCCAACCAACCCAAGATCGCCACCGTACGACGCACGCTGAGCGAGTTAGAGCGATTTCTGCGTTAAAAACGCGAGAATGTCGCTTTTCGTGTTGCGTGTTTGCGTAATTAACAAAAGTTTTAATGTCAAACGAAAGAGCACGTCGAGACCTTTTAGTTGACCTATCGCGCGCCGCTCTACGACGTAAGACGAGCGAGTTACAGCCGTTTTCCGTTTTGACCTTCAGGTTACTGTAGCGCGCGCAATTCAAACTTTTGAATTTCGAAGTCTCTTAGCAACATTACCAGTGAGTCGAGAGCTTTCCGTAGAGCCCAAGATCTCCTTCCTACGACTTACCAACGCCGAGATCTGAGAGCGTAACGCACGCACGGACGCACGCACGCACGGACGATAAGCTCTCGTAGGGGTTCGCCCGGCTGAGGCCGGGCGAAAAAACTTGCCAACAGTTTTATGCTGTCGTTCATTTATCAGGAAGTCCTCTTGGTGTACACCCTTTCTATTCTACGTTCACATTTATCAGTCAACAAAAGCTTTGACAATTTACGAAATTTTGACATTTCTGTTAAATTTTGAACATTTCTATCAAATTTAGTATTTGCAAAAATTTCTTGAGTGTTACTAATTATCCGTAGTCTCTACCAGTGTGTCCAATTGTTCCGACGGAACAATGTTCCGGAACAAAGTTCCTGCTAAATTGTTAACAAAACAAGAACAATTTATATTGTTCCACGACTTTCTGGAACAAGAACAAAACAAGAACAACGTAGCTGGCGATTGGAACAAAATGGTTAAATTGTTCTTAAATTGTTCCGAAATTGTTCCTTTTGAAATGAGCTGCGGAACAAAATGACGCAATGATGACTTAATCGGGGGGCATCGTAGGTTCAAGACAGGAACTGTTTAGTACTAACGTTTGAACATTTGATGAGGTGCAAGTCAGAAATTGTAGATGTTGTGAACAATATGCCACGGTATGTGCACCGATATGGGCTATTTAGGGCCAGCGTTACTTGGCCTGGAACAATTTAAGAACAATGTTCTTTAAATTGTTAACAATGTTCCAAGCTTTGGGTTGGAACAAGAACAAAACAAAACATTTCTTCATCCGCGGTCTATCGGGTTGAGCGCGTCAGCGCTCAACCCAATTTGTTCGGCCGGGGGCCAGTGCGCCCCCGGGGACTAGGGGTTAGTACTACGTCATATAGGTAGACTTAACCGATCGGGCTGAAATTTTCACCATAGTTGTTCATAGTAACAAGGAGTATTGTGCTAAAATTTCAGCCGAATCGGTTGAGTGGTTCCCGAGATATTAAACAAAAACTGTCGAGAAATTCAGCGATCTTCTCCACATCGCAAGGTTTTCGGCCTCGTTCTCGCGAACGGTACTAGCTAGAGCAGTGGTTTATGGCGCGTTAGAACCGCCCACTAACCGCATTTATTATGTTAGAAAATCACAGAGATCGGTTAAGTATTGCGGTCGTAGGCCCCGATCAAAAAAATGGCCGAAATTTTGGCTAAGTCCCACTCAAGACGGCCGAGCTCTACTGGTGCAGGCTGGAGCGCCAGTCGAAGTGATCCGGTCTAGACCACCATAGGGTGAATAAATGTGTAAAACATTTCATCTTTCTAAGTCATCCCAGTAAAAAGTTACGCGGTGACAAATGTCCGGCCGAGTACGGATCCGGGGCCTGCCTCAAGACGGCCGAGCTCTACTGGTGCAGGCTAGGGCGCCAATCGAACTGATCCGGTCAAGCCTACCATAAGGCGAATTACCATGCAAAATTTTAGCTGTCTATGTCGCCCCAGTAGAAAGATATGCGGTGACAAAGGTACCGCTGAGCACGAATTTTTGGGTCCCGGGCCGAAATTTTCAAAATTGAGTTTACAGTTGTTTCTGGGGGTTTCGACGACGCTGAACACAAATCCGGTGTTTGTTTCGGGATTCGAGGTGCCATTTGCCGATTTCAGCGCCCGGTCGGTCAAATTTTTGGTCCTGGAGTCAAATTCTGAAAATCGAGTTTACAGTTGTCTCTGGGGTTTTCGAGGACGCAGAACACGAATCCAGTGTTTGTTTCTGGATTCGAGCTCCCCTTTGCCTGATTTCGGCGCACGGCCATCCAAATTTTCGGTACTGGGATATAATTTTCAATGAGTTAACAGTTGTATGTGGCGTTTCCGAGGATGAGAATATGAATCGTGTGTTAGTTCACCACACCATTGAGGCCGGTACTGACGGAGTATTGACGAAGACAAGATCGGGCAGTGCGACGTCACCTTATTGTGTTTCCGTCACATTTCGCTACCGTAATGAGTGCCCCAGAGTGCGTAAAAGTGCAATCGAAGTTGACCACCAAAGTGCACCATAAGGTGAGCAAATGTGTAAAACATTTCATCTTTCTAGGTTGCGTAAGAAAAAAGTTACATGGTCCCAACCGTTGCTTTCGGTTCGGGTTCGGGGCTCGGCTCAAGATGGCCGAGCTCTAGTGGTGCATGCTGGGGCGCCAATCGAAGTGATCCGATCTAGAGTGGACTCTAGAAGGGTGGTGGATGACAGAATGACATTATGACGAAATCGTAAATTCGTATAGTCAATGTCGAAATGAACTGCAGAGTGGTGATATGTATTGGAGGTGTTGTGGGTGGACTCCAGAAGGGTGGCGGGTGACAGAATGACGTTATGACGAAATCGTAATTTGTATAGTCGTATAGCTGTCTGTGCATCCAACCTCCTGTGGCCAGACCTGTCTGTGCATCCAACCTCCTGTGGCCAGACCTGTCTGTGCATCCAACCTCCGGTGGCCAGACCTGTCTGTGCATCCAACCTCCGGTGGCCAGACCTGTCTGTGCATCCAACCTCCTGTGGCCAGACCTGTCTGTGCATCCAACCTCCTGTGGCCAGACCTGTCTGTGCATCCAACCTCCTGTGGCCAGACCTGTCTGTGCATCCAACCTCCTGTGGCCAGACCTGTCTGTGCATCCAACCTCCTGTGGCCAGACCTGTCTGTGCATCCAACCTCCTGTGGCCAGACCTGTCTGTGCATCCAACCTCCGGTGGCCAGACCTGTCCGTGTCCCCACACCTACAACAGCAATCCTTTTAAAGCAGACCTGTCTATGTCACCTCTCAGCAAACCTGCTCTATGCCCCCCCCTGAAGGTGTCCACTCTGTGGACATGGACAGGGTGTGTATTTCAGGAAAGTTCCCCCCTGCTGGGGGGTAAGGACAGGTGAATTTGTTCATCCTTATGAAGACTGATGATGAACAGGCTGTGTATCTCAGATGACTTCGGGCCCTCTACTACACGGACAAATTCAGCGTGCTCTGTATATGGGTGCCCAACTCTCACTAAATTATGAGTCTCTGCGTTTGTCGTTTGTGTACTTACTGCAAGCAAATCGCTTACCCAGCAGTAGTGCAGAATGTGCATTTACCAACGTTAATACCTCCAGAAGCTCTGTTAGCAGGTGAAGCCATCTACTTGCGTGCATGGCTGAGCGGTCAAAGTGGGAGTTAGCCATGGGGTCCGTCACCCTTGCGTACGTTGCACTGAGTGCGGACATTGTGTTGTGTGAGATGCGGTGGCAGGCACTGAATCTACACACGTGTGTTGATAGTGGTAGAGTGCGTTTGCCGCATGTACGTTGTGCGTACGTGATAAGCTTCGTGCGCGTGAACAGAGCACGCTGAATTTGTTCGTGTAGTAGAGGGCCCGAAGTCATCTGAGATGCACAGCCTGTTCATCATCAGTCTTCATAAGGATGAACAAATTCACCTGTCCTTACCCCCCAGCAGGGGGGAACTTTCCTGAAATGCTCTTTCCATTTCTGAAGAAATTTCGTCGCTAGCTCATCGGGTGAAAAAGTCGATTTTTGACATTTTGGAATTTCAATTGTGAATATCTCGAAAATGCGAAATTAGCAACAGAAACGGACATCGGATCCGTGCTCAGCGACCTCGACTCTACTTGACCACGTATGCCACATATCTTACTTCGGTGCCACGGACACACACACAGACAGACAGACAGACACACATTGTCATCCGTATACATATACACCTCGCCGCGCTGAGGCGCGGCGAAAAAAATGCCACATACCATTTCAAACCGTCCTCAGGAAAAAAATTTCCTGACTACCATTTCAGACTGTCCTAGGGAGCTGGGCCGGCGCTGACGGTTCCACCTACCATTTCAAGGTGTCCTCAGTAAAGAAATGGTATGCCAGAAGGAGATAATTGGCCAGTGGTGGCACCACTCAATGACCAGTGATCAAGTGGTGATTTACGTCCGGTAGATCGCAGGGGTTGTGAGTCAGGCAGAAGGGATGGCAATTGGCACCCGTGCGGCAAACAAATAGGCAGGTGGGGTTAGGGTGGTGTCTCAGTCTCAGTCCGCATTGTTTGGTAGAACACAGAGTTTGTGAGAGTGTCGGAAGGTAGGCAGTGGATTTTGGAAGGTCTTGCTCTGGAAGTCCGAATGGAAGAAGAATTTCTAAGTGACCTTGATGGAGTTGGTGAGTTTGGAGAGAATGAAGCAAAGTTTGTTCCCGCATACCATTTATGCATCTGGTGAAGTGGCGTGAAGTGGGGCCTGTGGATTTGCATGTGTAACACAAAGTTTGCTTGGAGGGATGGTACTGTAGGATATGTGCAGTATACAGTGTGGGGAAGAACACGAAGGGCCTTCCACCAAGTCCACGCCTGAAATCATAAACCAATTGACACTTCACCCT
Source organism: Linhomoeus sp. GSCO2_2 (assembly GCA_030248115.1). NCBI lineage: Eukaryota > Metazoa > Nematoda > Chromadorea > Monhysterida > Linhomoeidae > Linhomoeus > Linhomoeus sp. GSCO2_2. The sequence continues at coordinate 2,667 of JASAMZ010006592.1, read as the reverse complement.
ACACTCATTATGACAGTCTACAAATGGTAGTTGGGGAAGTTGCTCAGGCAGCATCCTGAAATGGTATGCAGAAAAAATCTCCCGACTACCATTTCAGACCGCCCCAGGAGCCGGGGCCGGGGCCTCCACCATCAGTCCCGACTACCATTTCAAACCGTACCCGGGAAAAAAAATTTCCTGACTACCATTTTCTTGGTATGCGGGATTTCCGCGTAACATTGAATTTTTCCGACTACCATTGTTAGTATCGGTACGCGGGAGTTCCCGGTGGCACATGTGCCGCCACGGTCCTTAAGGGGATAGAAAACTCTGCGCAATGAAACTTACACAGATTAAAGGCCAATGTCTTGGCACATCTGATATCAATTTTCAGCGTCATACACCCAGTCACGCAGAAATTATGGCGCGAAACGCAAAATTAGTCGCGGCTGTTGGCCCTCGTGGAGGAGGCCGCCCAGCAGGAAGAGGAGCTGGCGCGCCCTGATTTGGGGTCGGCCGATCGACTTTGCTTCGATCGTTCGCATGCGTGCTATGAGGTACAATTTTCGTTCCAAAACCGTTCGAAAGTTTGTTTTGTCCTCTTCAAAATGGCACAAGTCGCATCAAATTAGCTCCAGTGTAGCGAAAGATGTAGCTCACAGAAGCCAGCGAGTCTTGAGAAATTGACCAATTTTGCGTTTTGCGCCACAATGTCCGCATGACTGGTATGACGCTGAAAATTGGTATGAGATGTGCCAAGACATTGACCTTTAACCTGTGCAAGTTTCACGGCGTAGAGTTTTCTACAGCTTGCTGTGGATGGGGGGGCTGGATTTTTGGGACACCCGGTACGTGAGTCCGTTGGAGGAGTCGCTACGGTAGGCACATAAGGAACGATGATAGTAGATTCTGAGTTCCGGTTTCACCCGTTTCGTCGTAGCTCTATATTTCTAGTAGGTAGGTAGTACGAAGGGCACAAAAGCAGGCAGAGGGCTTCGCAACTGTTGCTTGTTTGAGCCCCTCACAGCAGCGAAGCGCGAAAACCCAATTTAGACCTACACCACTCACAATGAAGCAATGCAGGGTCAAGTCAGTGGGCTCAATTTGCTCTTTATTGAGAGCCAGTTTCTAAGATGACAATTTTCTCTAAGATGAATGGCTTCCGGAGAGGCTTCCCTCGAAGTTTAGCGTTAATTGCGTTCGTGTTGCGAGCGACACTTCCCGATTGCACGACATATTGTGTGCGTCTTTATTCATTTTGCGCCTGGCTTCCGCTTCAAAATTGGATTTGACGAGAATAGGACTTGTTTGGCCAATTCCGCGTTGCACGTAATCGTTGCCGTAACAATTGAGAGTCCCAGAGTCAATCCCTTCCTGCTCCGATCGTAAGTCTCTCGTCCTTGTTTAGTACCGGCTGCGCCATAAATCCAGCCCCCCCCCCCCATCCCAGCAATCCGTAGAAATGATGCCTTCCTCAAAGTGGTATAAGTCACATCCAACTAGCTGTAGTCTAGCGAAAGTTGTGGCAGACAGAACACAGCGAGTGTTGAGAAATTGACCAATTTTGTGTTTTGCGCCAGAATTTATGCGTGAATGACTGTGCAACGCTGAAGTTTGGCATCAGATGTGCCAAGACATTGGCCGTTAATCTGTGTAAGTTTCACCGCTTAGTATAGTTTTCCGCGCTTCGTAGCTTGCTGGGGATGGGGGGGGGGGGGGGGGAGGAGGTTGATTTATGGGGAAAACCCCGTATGTCGTAGAGAGCAGATACAAATTGTCAATGTTTACGTTTTTTCGCTCGGCCTCAGCCGAGCGAACCCTATCAAGAGCTCGGCGTGCGTACGTGCGTGCGTACGTTTACGTACGTGGGTCACGCTCGCTTCGGGGTTAATAACTCGCTCGTCAGACGTCGTAGGGTGGAGTTTGAGACATCGTCGAGTAGTCCGCGGACTCCTCTAGCCACCTGAATATTCAAAACTGAAATAAGTTTTCAAACTCGCGCGCTACAGTATCCCAAAGTGGGGTCCGTTTTAAGACAAAAGTTGACCGAAGCTAGTCAAATCGCATATCAAAGTGAAGCGCTCGAGCTCCTGAGCACGAATCCGACAACAAAAAGTTCCAAAAGTTTAAACGGAGAGCTACAGTTACTAAAACGCGTCGAAAACTGGAAACGACACGCTTGCTTCGGGCTTAATAACTCGCTTGTCTGACGTCGCTGGGTTGAGTTCGACACATCGACAGGTGGCCCTCGGACTGCTCTCGCCATCTGAGTGTTCAAAACTGAAATAAGTTTTCAAACTCGCGCGCTACAGTATCCCAAAGTGGGGTCCATTTTAAGACAAAAGTTGACCGAATCTAGTCAAACCGCATATCAAAGTGAAGCGCTCGAGCTCCTGAGCACGAATCCGACAACAAAAAGTTCCAAAAGTTTAAACAGAGAGCTACAGTAACCAAAACGCGTTGAAATCTGGAAACGACACGCTTGCTTCGGGCTTAATAACTCGCTTGTCTGACGTCGCTGGGTTGAGTTCGACACATCACCGGGTAGCCCTCGGACTACTCTCGCGAACTGTGACGTCGAAATAATAACAAGTTTTAAAAATTGCGCGCTACAGTATCCCGAAGTATTGTCCGCGAAAAGTCAAAACTTCATCGAACCTAGAGTGAAGAATGAAGCGAATGAACCTA
>JASAMZ010006590.1:0-29274 GCA_030248115.1 Linhomoeus sp. GSCO2_2 | reverse complement strand
TAACACAAAAGAAAATTTTTCCAAATGTGGAATTTAATAGAAATACGCAATTATTTGTCAAAATTCCTCAAATTGACAAAAATAGAACGTCATTTATTGACGAATGTGAATGCAGAAATGGTAAGGCCGTATGTCAACAAGAATATCTGACATTGTTTTGCAGTTTTAATAAATCGCAATTTTGAGATATTTAGAATTAAAAATTAAGAATGTCAAAATCGACTTTTTCGTCTGATGGGCTAGCGGCAAAATTTCTTCAGAAATGGAAAGGGCATAGACAGCAGATAATTTGTAACACAAAAGAATATTTTTGCAAATGCGAAATTTGATAGAAATACGCGAATATTTGTTCGAATTACACAAAATGACAAAAATAGAACGTCATTTATTGACGAATGTGAATCCAGAAATGGCACGGCCCTACGCCAATAAGAATTTGTGATACAGTTTTACACTTTAAATAGATTGCAATTCTGAGATTTTTAGAATTCAATATTTAAAAAAATGTCAAAATCGACATTTTTATCTGATGGGCTAGCGGCAAAACTTCTTCAGAATTTGTAAGCGCAGAGACTACGGATAAACAGTAACATGCAAGAAATTTTTTGCAAATATTAAATTTGATAGAAATGTTCAAAATTTGATAGAAATATCAGAATTTCGTAAATTGCAAAACTTTTGTTGATTGATTAATGTGAACGTAAAATAGAAAGCGCGTACGCCAAGAGGAATTTCTGATAAAGAACGACTGCACCAAACTTTTGGCAAGTTTTTTGTTGGATGTGACGTTTTCACACCAGTAGGAAACACCAGAGAAACGGCGTCGTATCATGCCGATAACATATAGCGAACGCGACGATATCACTGAGCTTTAGATCAGCTGTACAGATAAGCGTATCGTGGGGATAGCTGCACTTGGGATTAAGGCACACGTTCTCAAGACACTTGCTCCAGATGCGGCTAACGATGTGTACAAAGTTCACTCTACTGTTCACCAAAATCTGACGGACACAAGGTATAGGTTGAACTTTTTACACACACAGCTTGTTTGTTGGGTGTGACGTTTTCACACCGGTAGGAGGAAACATCACATAAACGGCGTCGTATCATGCCGATATATAGAGAACGCAGCGATACCCTTCCGATGCACAGGTGGGTCTGTCAGACCCACCGATTGTAAGATGTTCATAAAAAAACCGAGAAAAATAGCTGAACATAAAAAATTCGCAAAAAAATTAAAATCATCAATGTTCATCTTTTTGGGGGGTCCAGTTTAATATTCATCTTTCGCTTCTAGATTTGGTCTACTGTATCATTGCATGATGTGCATTTTCGCGACTCACAAGCTGAACGGAACTACAAAGCAGCAAGTGGAAATGTACAGAATGGGAATTCATCAGCAAAACAGCAAAATGGTTCACAGGTCATGAAAACAAGTCATATCACTGTGAGCACAAATGGTAAAACACAGGAATGAATGAAAAATGCATCAAAGGAATGGGATCACATTACAGATATTTTGAGATGCCATTGTCTGTGGTGGAAGAGTTTGATACAGCTCAAGTTGTTGTCTCCTTGAGGTCTGTAGTGAAGGAAAATTCATCAGATGCTACAGTGCTGTTTTAATATGGCAAATAAAAACCCAGATGTCCCAGATTTTTTAACATAATAAATGCGGTTGATAGACTAATCTAACGAGCCATAAACCGTTGCTCTAGCTTCTACCATTCGCGAGAACAAGGTAGAAAACCTTGCGATCAGTATAAGATTGCTGAATTTTTCGACAGTTATCATTTAATATCTCGGGAACCACTCAACCGATCCGGCTGAAGTTTTGGCACAATGCTTCTTGTTACTATGAACATCTAACCGGCGAAGCCCTGCCCCACTCAAATATGAGACGCTGGGGAACAAGGGTGGAACAAGGGTGGAACGCAACTGATTTGAAGTACTTCAAATGCATGAAAACTACTTCAATCGCAAACACGCCCATTTTGAAGTATTCCGTTTTTTTTCGACGATCTTCATTTTTGCGAAAAGTGAACGTGACAGGTCCGTTTTTTTGGCTTCTGTTTTGCCGTTTTGCCCACTTTTGACAGGTCCAAATGCAACAAGCTGTGTGTGTAAAAAGTTCAACCTATACTTTGTGTCTGGCAAATCTTGGTGAACAGTATAGTGAATTTCATTCGCATAATTAGCCGCATCTAGCGAAGGTATCTTGAAAACGTGTACCACAATTCAAATCAGCTATTACCACGATACGGTTGTCTGTACAACTGATCTAAAGCTCAGTGATATCGCCGCGTTCGCTATATGGTATCGGCATGATACGACGCCGTTCATCTGATGTTTCCTACCTGTGTGAAAACGTCACATCCAACAAAAAAACTTGCCAACTGTTTGGTGCAGTCGTTCTCTACTAGGAATTTCGTTTGGTGTACGCATTTCTGCGTTATGACGCTTTTGACAATTTGTAGAATTTTGGCAAATTGTGGCGTATTTCTATAAAATTCCACAATTGCAAACAATTTCTTTTGTGTTACAAATTATCCGCGTTCTACGCTCTTTCGATTTCTGAAAAAATTTCACCGCTAGTCCATCAGGCGCCAAAATCAATTTTCGACTTTTTTATATTTTAATTGTAAATATCTCTAAATTGCAGTATTTCAAAGCTGTAGAACCATGTCACAAATTCTTATTGGCTTACGACCTTTCAATTTCTGCATTTACATTCGTCAATAAATGACGTTCTATTTTTGTCAGTTTATGAAATTTTGACAATTAGTTGCGTATTTCTATGAAATTTTGCATATGCAAAAATTTCTTTTGTGTTACAAATTGTTCACGGCCTATGTTCTTTCCATTTCTGAAGAAATTTCGCCGCTAGCTCATCAGGCGAAAAAGTCGATTTTCGATATTTTAATATTATAATTGTAAATATCTTCAAATTGCAATTTTTCAAAACTGAAAAACTATGTCACAAATTCTTACTGACTTGCGACCTTTCAATTTCTGCATTCACATTTGTCAATAAATTACGTTCTATTTTTGTCAATTTACGAAATTTCGACAAACAATTTCGTATTTCTATCAAATTTCACATCGACAAAAAATTTCCTTCGTGTTACAAATTATTAGCGGTCCGTGCTCTTTCCATCTCTGAAGAAATTTCGCGGCTAGCTCATCAGGTGAAAAAGTCGATTTTCGACATTTTTAAATTTTAATTGTGAATATCTCGAAAATGCAAAATTAGCAACACAAACGGACATTGGATCCGTACTCAGCGACCTTGACTCTACTTGACAACATATGCCACATATTTTACTTCGGTGCCACGGACACACAGACACACGGACACACAGACAGACATTGTCATCCGTATATATACACCTCGCCGCGCTGAGGCGCGGCGAAAAAACCGCGAAGTACTTCGCGAAATTCGCCGAAGTACTTCAAATTCCGTTTTTTTAAGAGGTCCGTAGCAGCACTGCGATGTTTTTCGAAGTACTTCGAAAAAATCGCGAAGTGCTTCAAATCTCGCAGCAAAATTTGGACCCCAAAATTTCGTAGAGCTTCAATTTTGTTAGTGCTTTATGTGAAGCTCCCCATATCACTAAATAAGAAATGTGAAGATGGTCGAAAAATCGGCGAAGTACTTCATTTGTCAAAAAATCAACAGGAGTACTTCAAAAATGCATCGTTCCCCAGTCGTTCCCCGGTCGTTCCCCAGTGGCTCGCCAGATTTCGGGGTAGGACTTCGCCGGCTTTCATGAAAATTTCAGCCCGATCGGTTGCGTCTACCTACATATATGACGTAGTACTAACCCCTAGTCCCCGGGGGGGGGGGGGGGGGCACTGGCGTCAGGCCGAACAAATTGGGTTGAGCGCTGACGCGCTCAACCCGACAGGGCTATTGACGACTGCGTTCTCATAGTACGCAGTTCTCATAGTATGGTTGCGAATAGGCCATAGTATGGTTCTCATAGTTCTCATAGTATGGTTGCGATAGTTCTCATAGTATGGTTGCGAATAGGCCATAGTTCTCATAGTATGGTTGCGAATAGGCCAGGGAGGGGTCGGGAGGGGGGGGGGGGGGTATAATACCCCTCAGGGGGGGGGGGGGGTCTGAGGCCCCTGGAGGGGGGGGGGTCAAATGACCTAAAAAATTTGCCAAAAAAGTACCAAAAAATAAGAAAATTGTTTGAAATAGGTCAAAAAGTGCCAAAAATCGCTTAATTTTGTTCAAAAACGTCCAAAATATAGCGCCGCAGGCAAAAATTTTGCTATTTTCAGGCGCCGCAGGCAACATTTTTGCCATTTTTAACCGCCGCGCGCGAAAATTTTTGAAATTCTAGGGGGAGTCTTTTGGGGAAGGCGGGAGGGGGTGCCTGGGGGTATGCCCCCGGTTGCGCGTATGCACACTGGCAGAAAACTTCCGATGAACGGCGTCGTATCATACCGAAACCATATATGTAGCGAACGCGGCGATATCACTGATCACCTAGATCAGCTGTACAGACAACCGTATCGTGGTAATAGCTGCACTTGGTTCATAGTACGCATTCTCCAGACGCTTTCTCCAGATGATGCGTACAAAGTCGACAATACCGTTCACCAAGATTAGACAGACACAAAGTATAGGTTGATCTTCTTACACACACAGCTTGTTGTACCTTGGTCCGCCAAAGGCTTGGGGATTGATCATCTATTATTGTTGCTTGTCGCGAGAACTTTCTACAAATGGCAGCAATTTCGACAGACGCACGCGTGCATTTGCATGTATTCTATTGTACGCGTTTTCGGTACGCAAACCGCGTACGCGTGGGTACGCAATGCAATAAGCGTACTATTTGGGGTAATTTCCGGACGCGACTGGAGCGTGCGTGCGTGCGTGCGTGCGTGCGTGCGTGCGTGCGTGCGTGCGTGCGTGCGTGCGTGCGTGCGTGCGTGCGTGCGTGCGTGCGTGCCTGCGTGCGTGCGTGCGTGCGTGCGTACCAACACTGTCACTTCGAAACTGATCCAGATTTGGAGCTGGAAAGTCACAACAGTGGCCACTGTGTTGCCCTGGGCAACTGGCCTTGTGCCGTTGGCCATCACCTTTATGGGAGACATAGAATGGCAGCTGTGGAAGGCGATTTTTGCGAACGGCACCACTGTTGGATACGCGCGCGTGATGGACTCGGGTGATGATGTTCCTCAAGGAACCTGTTGCACTGAAGGGCACTTGTTAATCGTTCTTGCGTTAACTGAGAGTATGTAGTATGTACGTGCGTCTTGCTAAAGAACAAAAGGTGTGTGTGTAAGGTTGCTCTCGTGCAGAGGGTTCCTTCAAGATTCATTGCTGAAGCTCCTGGCGGCATGCACTGCGTCGCTGGCTATCTGTGAATTGCTTGCAAAAGCACGGCAGGGCAACCCCCACACCCCCGTACTTCAGACCTGGGTTTTCATTAAGTAACGATGAGCCAGAAGCATTGCAAAAATTGTCACGTAAAAAGCTTCAGCAATGAATTGGATGGTTTGCTGCTGTTAAACGAGGGGCCGCTGGAGATAATGCAGGTTCGCATAGCACATAGGTGGTGTAATTTGTTATTTAGCCGTAAACAAACTAACGGTAACAACAAATCTCTTAGTCGATTATCGTGACGATTAATTTGGGTAACTGTGACAACTATCATCCGATATAATCCTTGATCATCCGCATCAGCTTCTCCATTCTTTTTGCAACGTTCTTGTTCGATATTCCCATCCAAAGATGTAAATATGGCACTGGTGTTGTTAGAGCGTAATGCCATAGGCCCTTCAGGCAATCTGGATCCCAATCTCCATCCAAGTGATTGTATTCACTGTGGTCGTTCAAGTCGTCTGCCTGCTCCAGTACAGAGCCTACAAAAGGCATCGCCGTCTGCACAACTATCCCATGGACAAGGCCCAGGTCAACCTGGCCGTGGCTGGGATGTTCATCTCAGCTTTCATGTCGCTCTACGGATACTTTCTTCTGTTGGTGGGTACACCGAGAGATTTGACAATTTGCTAGAACCATTGTTTCTGGACAATATGTAGCTTAAACTGCTTGTCGATTTGTACTACAGCTGACTCTTATGTTGCAGCTGAGATAGCTGTGAGTTATATCTGCAAAACATTCTAGCACTTTTTGGCACTTAAAAGGGGCGGAGTGCTATAGTGAAGCTAAAAACGATCAAAATTTTGGCCCAAAGATTACTCGCGCGTGGTTTATCCGATGTGGACGGGGTTTCTTTCAATCGATAGCTCTCGAGAGATAGTAGGTGTGGACGAACTTTCGTTTTTTCGCGTAGTGAAATAATTTCGAGATAAATTCGAAAATTTGAATTTTTGCTTACTGGGAGGGTGTTCGCCCAGCTGAAATTTCTGGAATAGTGGGCCGATTTTGACGCCTTTTGAATATGTTATAGTCCTCGACGAAACGAACAGGGGAAGAAATATCCCGAATGAATAATATTCCGAATACGAAATAGAATTCCGATATAATAGAAATAATAATTCCGAATAAGAAATATTCCGAAAGACGCGTTCTCGGGTTACGGTAGCCGAAAGCGGTTTTTGACAAAATTTGCCATTAAAAATTGTAGTCAGCGTTGTTGGATCGAACCAGGTATCTCAAATCGGCAAGTTTATCGTGTTCTCTTTCGTTTAAGACCAAAGTCGCCAAAATCCGCTGAAAAAAAATCGTGAGTTCTGCTGTGGCAAAGGGTCTCCGTCGGAGGTTGATATTTTCTGACTTCGGCCGTTTTGGCGCTCGATTGCGATGATTTATGGCGAATGGACTGCACCACGCGATTCCCCGTTGAAAACTGATCCGCAACCGAGTTTTGCTAATGTTTTTCGGCTACAGTACCCCAGCCACGTCCAAAATTCGAATTTCCACCCCTGAGGACAAAATCAATGTTGGAGTCGACCCCGGTGCTTTCGAGTTCGCTGATGTCGAATCTGACGTTATTTTGGCGTTTTCGGACCAAGCTTCGCGAGCTTTATGCCGAACACGCTGTGTGTGTAAAAAGTTCAACCGATACTTTGATCTGTCAAATCTTGGTGAGCAGTGTAGTGAATTTCATATGCATCTTCAGCCGTATCTAGAGATGGTATCTTGGGAACGTGTACTAAATACCAAGTGAGGCTATTCCTACGATACGGTTGTCTGAGCTGATCTAAAGCTCAGTGATATCGCCTCGTTCGCTATATGTTTTCGCCATGATACGACGCCGTTACTCTGAAGTTTGATACCTGTGTAAATAAGCACATCAAACAAACAAGTGATACGCGACACTCCTTGATTGTCAGATAGGCACTCCGCGTGATTGTTTTAGCAGACGGGGGCACAGAAACTCCAACAAGTGTTGCATTCCCGTTAAATTTTTTCGCCGCGCCTCAGCGCGGCGAGGTGTATATATATGTGACCGGGAGAACCCGTCTTCAGTGAAAACTCGGATATCCGGGTTTTCACTGAGTTGGTTAGTGAAAACCCGGATATCCGGGTTTTCACTGTTGAGTTAGTGAAAACCCGGATATCCGGTTTTTCACTGATCGGTTAGGGAAAACTCGGATAATTCTCCGATATGCTCAAAATCGCACAATACACTGCAAGAACTATATTTCCATTGTTGTAGGCCGCTTGGTTCCTTCCAAATTAGGCTATGCTTAGGCTCGCCCTGCGCCCACAGTCCACAAGAGTCAGTCGGCGTCGCAGTCTGGCGGGTCGAAACTTAGGCTTAACGCGACCGGTGACCGACTTCAGGGCGCGCGGAGCGCACCCTGAAGTTGGTGGTCGCGCTAAGCCTCAGTTGAGACCCGCCAGGCGCGACGTCGACCGAGTTTTAGTGCAAACTGTAAGTGGGGTGAACACTCCTCCATATACTTCGCCTCCTGCTTAGGCCGGCTGTGCCCCTTCCCCACTAACGCTTGCAACAGCATTAAGTCACGTGCAAGCTGTAAGCGAGATGCATATTCCCCGTGCACATACTTCGCCCCCTGTTGAACCAGACGTGCCAATTGGCCGCAAATCATGCGAAAATCATGCGCATTGTAAAAGGCCTGGTTCGGCAAAGATGCAAGGTATTGCTAAGATCGCACGCTTCGCACTCCACTCCACGACGTTTGTTTCGCGCAACAAACAGCGCGATTTGCCATTCAAAAGCACTTGTTTCGTCAGCAGTGTTGAAAACTATAGAAGGGTCGATTTCTAGGTTGTTTCTTCGAAAAGATTGATGGAAACACAACTACATCATGATTTTCACGAACTTCCCACGAAATCTCGCATATCCGGGTTTTCACTAAACTTTCAGTGAAAACCCGGATAATTTGACATTATCCGGGTTTTCACTAAACCGTCAGTGAAAACCCGGATATCCGGGTTTTCACTAAGTCGACCAGTGAAAACCCGGATATCCGGGTTTTCACTGGATCCGGGTAGTCACGGTAACATATATACGGTTGACAATGTCTGTGTGTGTGTGTGTCTGTGTTTCCGTGGCACCGCAGCAATATGTGTGACATGTGCATTCAAGTAGACTCGAGGTCGCTGAGTAACGCGCCGTTGTCCGTTTCTGTTGCTAATTTTGCTATTTCGAGATATTTACAATTAAAATGTGAAAATGTCAAAAATGACACTTTTATTTACAAGTCGTATCGGCAAAGTGTTTGCTGAAATGGAAAGGGCATAAGACGCGATGAATTTGTGACATAGTTTCGGATTTTGGAATTCACGAAATTAGGGATATTTTCAAGGGTTTTGCCAAAATTCCCAAATTTTGACAATTTCAAACGGCATAAATTTCAAAACTTCTTTGCACCGATGTATCGAGCATAGTCTGCCAAGTATTTAGCAAATAGTTTCAGAGATTACAATTAACGAAATTAGGGATATTTTCAAGGGTTTTGTCAAAATTCACAAATTTCGACAATTTCAAACGGCTTAAATTTCAAAACTTCTTTGCACCGATGTATCGAGCATAGTCTGCCAAGTATTTAGCAAATAGTTTTAAATTTTATAATTAACGAAATTAGGGATATTTTCAAGTGTTTTGTAAAAATTCCCAAATTTCGACAATTTCAAACGGCATAAATTTCAAAACTTCTTTGCACCGATGTATCGAGCATAGTCTGGCAAGTATTCAGCAAATAGTTTCAAATTTTATAATTAACGAAATTAGGGATATTTTCAAGGGTTTTGTCAAAATTCCCAAATTTTGCCAATTTCAAACGGCTTAAATTTCAAATTTTCTTTACATGGTTGTGTCGGACATACTTAGTCTGCCAAGTATTTTGCGATTAGTTCTAGATTTTAGAATTCAAGAAATTAGGGATATTTTGTCAAAAATACCCAAATTTTGACAATTTCAAACAGCTTAAATTTCAAAACATCTTTGCGTGGATGTATCGGGCATTGTTTGTAAAGAATTCAACGCATAGCTTCAGATTTTATAAATAGCGAAATTTGGGATATTTTCAAGGGTTTTGTCAAATATGGCAAATTTCGACATTTTCAAAAAGCTTAAATTTGGCAGAGTCTTTCCATGGATGTATCAGGCAATGACTGCGAACTAGTTTGCGAATTGTTTCGGATTTTAGAATTAAAGAAATTAGGGATATTTTCAAGGGTTTTGTCAAATATGGCAGATTTCCTGAGATATCTAGAATTTGTCCAAATTCTTTAGAAATAGCAAGACCAAAGACCGCTGGAGAGGTTTATCTCTCCAAATGATTTGATATATTTGAAATTTAATCCAGTTGGGATAATAATTTAAAAATTGACATGTAAAACGCCGTTGATAGCTGGTAGTAAATGCAAAAATGTGCGTCAAGAAGAATATGGGCTATACTCTTTTTATACTCCACAAAAAAGTGTGGAGTATATAGCGATTGTGCGCGAAACGCAGAAAATTGCAGTCAACGGCGTTCGCGCGTGAAGCGGCCGATTTGCAAACGGTTTTTTGTGTTGGGTAGGCCTAGTGGGTGGGCAGGGTGGACACCAAACGGGGTCACGCTCCGAGACCCCGTTGGCGGGAAATTCAAAAATTTAAATTTTCAAAGTACTGAAAAAGGCATACTACAAGGTAGAACTCGAAAAAGTTGCATATAATGGTATATACTATCTTTTGATATGTTGTAGTACTCGATAGTGCCGAGTTGGCAAAACAAGTCTCTTTTAAAAAGCGGAGTGGTTTTGAGCTTTGAATTTTTACTGAGATTGTAGCAAGGCCCTTTCCGGTTTCGTGCAGCATCTTTGACTCTCCTCGCGACTACACTTTTTGGAGTGGTCTTGCTACGCAACATTGGTATCGCTCGGGTTTAATTCTTTACACCAAGAAAATCATCTTTTCAGACTAAATTTTAAAAAAGACACTGGAATCTAACGCAAAACTACAGGTTAATTGTGAGCATGATTTGATGTTGGCCTGCAGTGAGCTCTTCAGCGATGTCAAGACCGCCGCTCTGCAACGCACGAGTGCCAAGATATAACAAACCAAAATCTGCAGTTTTCATCGCGTTTTGGTTACTGTATGTAGCCCTCTTATTGACCTTTTGAAACTTTTTGTTGTCGGATTCTTGCTCAGGAGGTCGAGCGCTTCATTTTGATATGCGTTTCGACTAGGTTCGATGAAGTTTTGACTTTTCGCGGACATTACTTCGGGATACTGTAGTGCGCAATTTTTAAAACTTGTTATTATTTCGACGTCACAGTTCGCGAGAGTAGTCCGAGGGCTACCCGTCGATGTGTCGAGCTCAACCCAGCGACGTCAGACAAGCGAGTTATTAAGCCCGAAGCAAGCGTGTCGTTTCCAGTTTTCGACGCGTTTTGGTTACTGTGGCTTTCTGTTTAAGCTTGTGAAACTTTTTGTTGCCGGATTCGTGCTCAGGAGCTCGAGCGCTTCACTTTGATATGCGATTTGACTAGCTTCGGTCAACTTTTTTCTTAAAACGGACCCCACTTTGGGATACTGTAGCGCGCGAGTTTTAAAACTTATTTCAGTTTTGAACACTCAGATGGCGAGAGTAGTCCGAGGGCTACCCGTCGATGTGTCGAACTCAACCCAGCGACGTCAGACAAGCGAGTTATTAAGCCCGAAGCAAGCGTGTCGTTTCCAGTTTTCGACGCGTTTTGGTTACTGTAGCTCTCTGTTTAAACTTTTGAAACTTTTTGTTGTCGGATTCCTGCTCAGGAGCTCGAGCGCTTCACTTTGATATGCGATTTGACTAGCTTCGGTCAACTTTTGTCTTAAAATGGACCCCACTTTGGGATACTGTAGCGCGCGAGTTTGAAAATTTATTTTTGGTTTGTCTACTCAGGTGGCTAGAGGAGTCCGCGGGCTACTCGCCGATGTCTCAAACTCCATCCTACGACGTCGGACGAGCGAGTTATTAAGCCCGAAGCGAGCGTGACGTACGCACGCACGCCGAGCTCTTGATAAGGTTCGCTCGGCTGAGGCCGAGCGAAAAAAGAATTGGATCGCTGCGGGACCAATTTTGGCGCCAAATTTGAAAAATTCGCGAATTTCGGTTCCGGGTCAACTTTGACTGGCTGCTGTGCGAGCTAGGTAGCAGCTAGAGCGGCGGGACCACTCTTGTTGCTCCTTCCCAGATGTCCTCTATCGAATGAGCCATGAACGGAGAAAATCGGGCGAAACACAAAAAACTTTCTTACACTGCGACTTTTTCGACTCCGGGGTCGAAAATTGCGATTTTCGCGTTTCGGCGCCTAGAGCGCTCGAATGCGTCGCCGAATCGTTCCAAAAGTGGTTTCAAACGATTCTGCGCTTAAATTTGGCCCAGAAAAGTATTTTGGAAAAATTTTCGAAGCTACAGTATCCCTCCCGCGTCCGTTTGAATTTTGGGCGTCGGGTCGACTTTGCCAATAGTGTGCTCGATTTCGGGGTTTTCGGGGGCGCTGATTACGAATTTGGTATCCGTTCAGTGTATAGATGATGTTTGAACGTACCTACGACGAATTTGTGTGCTACCATACCCCAAGTGCAGAATTTCAGTTCCTGGAGTCCATAGGAAACTAGGGGTGTTGTATGTCGAATCTGGGGTATTTTGGGATGTAGATCACGAATTCAGCATTGCTTTTGCGATTGGGAGTGTCAGGAGGCCACAACAGCAGAGGAGTCACCGTGAGTAGGAGTCCAAATTTGTGGAGTATACTGCGTCCCCCGGACGACTTGCCTGGTGTTCTACTTCTGTTGCGTGGTCGAGTGTCTCGTGGTAGCCCAAGCAAGTGATACCATCAAGTACGCCTTCTCTTACAGCGGAGTCGTTCAGGAATCAAGCGAGGCCGCGTCGGTTATTGCATTGAAGAGCACTTCGGTACTACGAATTACCACGAACACTTCAAATGTAGCGCGAATACCCTAAACAGAGACGACAACACTAATGTAGACATTGTACAATGTTCAATGTAGACACTGTTCAACACTAATGTAGACACTGTTCAACACTCGTAGACACTACTAATGGACATCGATAGACGTTCTTGCTCCTGCTTCATCGCCGTCCATTCTTGTCTCCTTGTCACTTCTTGTCATCCCACTCCACTCCCAACACGTCGTCGTAATTTGTCTGAAACACAATGGCGCTTTGAGAAAAAACCATTGGAAACCACGGCACAATAGATCGTGAAAATCAGTACCCTGCGCTTGTGACATCTGGATCCTCCAGGCGGCAGCAGCAATGACAGAGGCCCGAAGTGTAGTTGTGGGACAGCGCCCTGCCGCCTGATTCTAGAGGTTAGTTACGTTGGTACGTGCGTTAAAATTCACGCGCGTCGAGCCAGCCAAAGCAACGTACGTTTGCTGACATATGTATGTATGTGTTCTTCGAAGTAGACGGCAGCAGCCATGATGGAGGCCCTAGGTGTGCTCTGCCGTCCAGCCCTAAGTGGCGGGTATGTGTGTATGTATGCACGTGTATGATCAAACGAACGTATCCTTTGTGACAACTTACAGCTCGGATCATAAGCATATGAACAGGATTGGCCGCCGCGTAGAAGGATGTGAAGCCATGGCAGCAGTGAAATATGCAGCAAGCCCTGATTGTAGTTGTGGGCCACTGCTCTGCCGTTGATTCTGAACGTTGACTCCCATGTATGTCATATTCACGAGCATAGAGCCAAATGTAGCGTTCGAGAGGACGTACAGCTTGAATCATTTGAAGTCATACTGGCTGCAGTAGATGGTAGAAGTCGGGTTCGGGGTGCGTTTCCGTCGTGACGCCAAGACGCGCAATTTCTGAAGCACAACGTACCCAGGTTCCTTCACATCGGTTTTCGAACAGAGTTCTATGCGTGTATGTACCTTAGGGAGTGGAGCTTTTATCGGCGTCGGTGCATGGGGCGTATGTAGCAGATTAATGTTCCATAGTCAGTGTTTCTAAAGCATGCGTCAGTGTGTCGAACAATGTGTATCAGTGTATCCTTAAGAATGTGTCAGTGTTTCTGGAAGTGTCATCGTTAAACGTGAGCAGGCCTGCAATTCTTGTGTTGGGTTTAGTATTTCAGTGTCCAGCAGAATCAATTTTGTATTTGAGAACTTTCCGCTTGTCTCTTGCCTTTATCGCCCATTCCATCACATCCTTTCTGGGCGACATTCTACTGATCTTAATGCAACTCTTTGGACAGTGTTCTATGAAAAGTCCAGTCAAGCTTCTAATCCGACTAACTGGCGAAGCCCTGCCCCACTCAAATATGAGACGCTGGGGAACAAGGGTGGAACAAGGGTGGAACGCAACTGATTTGAAGTACTTCAATCGCATGAAAACTACTTCAATCGCAAACACGCCCATTTTGAAGTGTTCCGTTTTTTTTTTTTCGACGATCTTCATTTTCGCGAAAAGTGCACGTGACAGGTCCGTTTTTTTGGCTTCTGTTTTTGCCCACTTTTGACAGGTCCAAATGCAAAAACCGCGAAGTACTTCGCGAAATTCGCCGAAGTACTTCAAATTCCGTTCTTTTTTTGAAGAGGTCCGTAGCAGCACTGCGATTTTTTCGAAGTACTTCGAAAAAAATCGCGAAGTGCTTCAAATTTCGCAGCAAAATTTGGACCCCAAAATTTCGTAGAGCTTCAATTTTGTTAGTGCTTTATGTGAAGCTGTCCATATCACTAAATAAGAAATGTGAAGATGG
The DNA here is from genome assembly GCA_030248115.1 of Linhomoeus sp. GSCO2_2. Classification (NCBI taxonomy): domain Eukaryota; kingdom Metazoa; phylum Nematoda; class Chromadorea; order Monhysterida; family Linhomoeidae; genus Linhomoeus; species Linhomoeus sp. GSCO2_2. Next base: position 15,122 of record JASAMZ010006590.1, on the reverse strand, counting down.
TCGAAAAATCGGCGAAGTACTTCATTTGTCAAAAAATCAACAGGAGTACTTCAAAAATGCATCGTTCCCCAGTCGTTCCCCGGTCGTTCCAAAGTGGCTCGTCAGATTTCGGGGTAGGACTTCGCCGGCTAAGCGCGACATAAATCTGTGCCGACTGAAATATCTCGTCTCCAATGTGGACAGCAGCTAACGAAAGGCTCATTCCTTGCGATTTGTGAATTGTCACCGCCCACGCTGGTGTGAGGGGGAACTGAGTTCTAGCAATGAATCTGCCAAAGTGATTGTACTCCGTCTCGATTCTTTCGATTGGAATGTGGCCATCTTCCTCTTGAAGTTCACTGCCAATATCTGGATTGTCAAATTGGACAATTATACAAGTTATGTGCCCTTGCTCGTTTCTCTGGAACTTGGCAACTTTTCCTGTGTCACCATTGACTAGATCGAAGCATAAGTTTCTTGTCAGCATTACTTTTGTCCCAACAGACACTTCAAGCTTCTTTAGAAGGCCACCAGCGTCTCGGTCATCTTTTGGGACGTGCTTTGGATCGGCCGAGCATCCACTGGCAATGTCATTAAGTGAGTATATGTCAGTGGCTTGAAATACTTCTGTCGGAGCGTCCAATTGGCGTTGCATCTCACTGTTGAAAGCTGCGACCTGTTTAATTTTAGGATAGAGCCGCATAGTCACGTCAATTTGTGTCAAAGCTTCCTTTGTCCTCACGCGCTGCATAAGTGTCTCCAAGTCCCCATCTTTCAATTGGCCAACCTTCACTCTGTCGAGCAGCTGACACCAGGGTTGCAGCTGACACCAGCAGCTGACACCACTCTGTCGAGCAGCTGTCTTGCTTCTGTCGCATGTTTTCTTCCAGCCAAATGAAGTCAAAATATTCAAATAATGGGTGATTGAAGCACATCTCTTCTTTTATTGGAGGCAATTGGAAGAAGTCTCCAGCCACAATCACGTTGATTCCACCAATTGGGTCACTGTTCATGCCACTGTTGTCATTCTGAGATATCTCTGAAAGCCGTCTGTGCACATTTTGAAAAGTTGTCAATCCAACCATGCTAATTTCATCAATTATGAAAAATTTCTTATGTCCCAGTTTCTCTTTCACAAGTGACATCACTTTCTGGCTAAGAGGATAGTACAACAATGAGCCATCTCTGTCCTTCTTAGTGATTGGCAGTTTCAGAAGCGAATGAAGGGTGTAACCTCCAATATTCTTGGCTGCTAAACCAGTGTACGCGCCAGTAATTACAGGGTCATGGCCAGGAAACTCGCTGTACATCAATTTCAAATATTCAGCCAACACTCTTAAGAAGTGGGACTTTCCAGTGCCCGCATTGCCAAATATCGCGATCAAGAGCTGCTGGGACGAATCAATATTGTCTCGAATATATTTAAGGCAGCGTCTTTGGTCTTTTGAGAGAGAACTAACAGCCTCTTCAACGCTAAAAGCTTCTGTTGATGTAGTCAGTGTGTGCCATATTTGGTCTTCCTCAGATGTAACAATGACGTCATCTTGAGTCTGATTAGCAGCTTCAGTGCTTTGGTCTTTTGCGACGCCGGTGTCTGTATTTTCAGTGAACACCCTGTCATTGTCGAATAGAATCGGAGTATCAGGATCGGTTTCAGAGGTGTCATTTTCGTCCAAGAGAACTTGGTTGAGCTTCAGTCGTTTTGCAGCCTCTAGCACTTCGCTAACGAATGAGTCATTCGACAAATTATCAAAGTTCATTCTGGATTGCTTTGCCTCGAAAGACTCCCTTGCAGAGTCAAAGTTTTCGAGTAGCTGCTTCTCGGTTCTGTGAGGATAGTGCAACAAAATCAACGAGTAGTAGTAGTCATCTGTGCTCATGCTGATGTATGAAGTTCTAATGCATTTGAACTGGCGCCTCTTTCGAAGTTTGCCACTCTCATCAACCAGTGAAAGCAACTGTGCACCTTTTGTGTCGAAAGAAACACGGTCGTGCCAACTGATCAACTGATAAAGGGTCAAGTTTTCTAAGACCTGGGTTTTTTTTGCGTAATATTGGGCGTATTTACGCCCAAAATTTCTGAAATACGCCTAGAAATTTTGACTAGGCGTTAACTTTTACGCCTAGAAATTCAGCTCTGGAAGTCTACCATCGAGGACTTTTTCAGCAGAAGGAATCTATTTTGGAAAAAATTTTCGCCTGCGGCGCTATTTTGAACGATTTCGGTTCATTCCAGGCTCAAAATTTGCTGTTGAAGCGATCCGTGAAGATTTTTTGTTGGTTTTTGCCTTCATTTAAGCAGATTTCGTTGCAATCAGTGCAGAATGTAGCGATATTTCGGTTAATTTGGTTATGTTTTTGGACTTACTTTTCGCTGTAATTTTGCGTGTACAACCAAATTTTGAGAAATACGCCCAAAAGTTTTTGCTAGGCGTACGCCATACGCGTAGATCTCGGACGAAAAAAAAACCCTGTCTAAGACCTTTGGCCTCTTGCGGTAAGTGTCAATTGCATTGTCTTCAAAAACATCAGTCGAGCCAGGTATTCTTTGAGCGAGTTGTCGTATGTCTTCAATCTTTTTCAGCTTTTTAACTCTCTTTTCTTCTCTAATAGTGCTAATTTTCACAGTCGTGCGAGAAGAGAGCACCATTTCTAATCCGCAAAGTCTGAATGCAGCTTCTTGGCAAGTCAGTCGTCTGCACTTGAGCATGCACATTCCTAGGCGCAGCATTCGGCCGCTCTGTGTCAAATTCAGTTTTGCCATATTATGAATCTCTTCAGCTAATCTAGTCTTTAGTTCCAAAGGTTCTGCCTTCATGCAGTACTTGCAGACATAATAGGCCAAACCATGTGATCCACTAACCAATTGGATGTCATGATGTCCACGCCAAAGTCGCATTGTGTCTTTGTTGTAACAATTGAGGTTCTCGCATAATTCAGGCCGTCTCGTTTCATAAAATGCCACCTTCCTCTTGCTTTTTTCTACTTCATACAGAAGTCTTGTCTTCTCGCATGATTTTCTTGGATAACTGAATCTACACTTTGCGTTCTTGTTCCTTTTACAAGCATCAGTATGTTTATGAAATTGTTTCGACATCACCAAGTCATACAGCTGAGCATCTTCAGATTTAGTCGGAACTTCTGTGGACACCACTTTGTCGATGTATCTCACTATATCGTCAGCGCTACTGCCCTTGTGTACGCTCGGTGCATCTGCTATCCACCAAAAGACGTGAAAGTGTACTGAGCCTCTGTTTTGAAACTCAACTCTGGCATGGTAGTCAGTCACGGTGCCAAGCAGCTTTGACCTTTTGACATAGTTTACCAAAGCCTTAAATCTTCTCATCGCATACTGGGCAACGGTAACAGGGTCCTTCTTCACTGCTTCTCGGAGAGTCGTGAAGTCCTCTTTTAGTTCATTTCTCATCAGCGCTTCGAGCTCCGGCCAATTGTGATCGTCGATTGACAGTGTCATGAAAATATCAGGAGGCCCAATTGTTCTCAGTTTCGCAAGAAGATCGAACAACTGGTCTTTCCAATATGCGGCGGTTCCACTAATGTTTTTCATGAATACCAATGAGTGGCCGAGTATATCTGAGTTTTCACCCATAGACAAAACGTCTTGTGCAGTGACATAGGCAGACTTGTTTGAATTGTCTTGTGAGTTTGTCCGCGTTTTCTTGACATTCATGTACACATCACAAAGTTGCTTTAGTCGTTTCGTTTCATATCGATTGACAGCTGCCACAAGGTATGGAATGTCACATCTGAAGCGACGGTCTTTGTGAAGCAGTCGACTTTGCAGGTAGTCTAATCTCTTTAAAAGTGACAGAAAGGTAAGTGACAGATCCTAAGTGACAGAAGTGACAGAAGTCGTGTAACGATGTTAAAATAGGGATGAATATCAGCCAATTGCATGACAGTGTTAACATCGGTAAAAGGGAACCAGTGGAGCCAGTGTGCACACTGCAGTATTAGTATGTTTTCAGGTGATTAAGATGTGAAAGTCACTTATAAAGCTTGTGATGGTGGACACATTGTGGCATGGGCACCAATGACTACATTGCTTGACCACATTGTGCTTTCAATTCATTACAGCACAAGTGATACAGTACCAGAATGAATGTAAAAATGTAGCATCACACTAGGATACACAACTGTGAAAATGGCACATATTGTGGTGCATTTGTGCACAGTGGCATGCCTATTGCTGTGTGCGCACTGCGCGGTGTAAGAAGAAGTGTGTTTGCATGCATTGTGATTATTTTCATCAAACTCCTTTGTTGGTTTGTTGATAGCTGGAGACTTTCCTCTCTGCAAAATGCAATGTTGAAGGATTCTTTTGTGGTGTCACCCTATTCTCACACTGAACAATATTTGGCATAAATTCAGTCCGAGGATCAAATTTGGTACAAGTTGCTTGCACCAAATGTAACGCCTTCATCATCTGAAGATTTGCACTCAGCTGACTCTTCAACTGCTAGAGTTTCAGCAGTCTCTTGTCTACTGTCGTCAGGTGACCGTCACTGTCAGAATGTGGATTTTGATTTACACACTGTGTTTAATGGCTCAATCAATTCCAGATTTCTGCTCTACTCATTCACCCACCATGGATTCGCCATTGGCACATGGGCTGAGTCATTCAGAGGTGTTACCAACTCAAAATTCAGTGTCAGGAGGCCAAACCAAAGAGCTGTTGCTGGAGCCAGTCCACGAGGACAGAGAGTGGAGCAGTGAGTTGTGATCTACAAAGCCAGTCCCAGGAGTGTCTACTATGCCTGGCTGGACTCTCTTCAGAGCTGTTGGCTTCTCAGCAGGGGGATGTTTACAAAGGAGAGGTTTTCATTGGAGATAAAGCTGAGGAAGATTTTGACTACCATGACACTGGGGCATAAATGGACGAGGTAGACATTGTGCTTGTCAAATGTGGGATATGAAATTGTGCACATGTTTGCCTGCTGTACATTGTGCTTGTATACACTGCGTATGCAGAATGCAACATATGACAGTGTGAACATGGTATAATTTTCAGTACTGTTCCAAGAGGTACCTGTCTCACCACAAGGGCACGATTCATATCAAAAGCATCATCGACTTCCTTCAATTGGGGAAATGGTGGTCTGGGTTTGTCCAGAAGGTGTACCACTCCTCTGTGACCAGTGAAGATATGGTCTACTTGATAAAGACTCCAAACTATGCCAAGGCCGAGGTGCAGTTGTCACATTGGGTTATTGACACTGATTGTACATACACTATATCTCTTGACATTTGCATCTGTTGTGACAGTGGATATCCTACATCACTGTGAACAGGGTACATGTTTCAGCTCATTCCACAGTGAAAGTGACATTCCATGTATGATACTGCTTCCTTCAATGTCAAGCTCCCCACTGCTGTGAAGAAACACCATTTCAAAATGGTGGAAAAACAGTGTCAGGGAAGGGCTTACGCAGCCACACCCTGTAGATAGGTATGGAACTGTCCAGTAGAAGCACTCTGCAAAGGGCCAAGTTGGGGTGTATTTGTGGATGGGGTTTTCAAAGTTGCTCCCTACATGGACATTTCCACTGTCGGCAAGTGAGTGATGTCATCACACTCTGTTCACTGTGACTGTGTTGTAACAGATGTTACATTAATCAAAATTCCAGGAAGGAAGAGGTGCTGTCTGAACTGATGACAGCAGCTGTTTGGCCTGTACACATTGCATTTTAAGATATTTGATGATGGGCCAAATGCTATCATAGCATTGAGTTAAAGACTGAACCTGGCAGTCACACTACAACATGATAAACAAGTAGCCATGATCTTTAGAAATAGAGTCAGAAGTTGGAGTCGCAATTGGTGACATTGAGAATTCACAGTGCTGCAACTGTTGTCACAGTGCACCATGCGACAGCAGCTGCTTAGCCTGTTCACACTGCAAATTCAAGACATTTGATTATCTGTAAAATACCAATCCTTGCACTGAATTAAAGACTAAACTGGGGAGACACACTTCTAACATGACAGGCAACTAGACACATCACCAAAAATAAAAAGATGAGTTAGAGTCATGTACATTACATTCATGTGATCATACCATTCCACACACACTAGTCAGTGGAAGTATTAGAAAGCACAAGCAGTGCATTGTGCACACTGATAGAATAGACACTTACTACTATTGTAAAACTTGCATTGGCCATATGCCTAATGCCCACTGGAGATTGTTAGCAGATTATGACTACAGTGCTGACTTCTAATTGTTGGTCTCTATTCAGTGATGCTGCATTTGTTTCTGCTGTTGGAACATTGTGTATGCTGTGGCTTATAAATCACTGTTTACATGAGTTTTTCTGTGTGGAGAAAAATTGATGTTGTTGCATAGCAATTGACCCCATGTCAAAACTGTGTCGAATTGCCCATGTTGGCACTGAATCATGAAGATGAAATGTGGTTGCAGCAGATGCAAAACACACTGGCCATGCCATGTTTTTTTATATGCAAACATCCAACATACAACAACCCACACATCATTCTGTGCACTCTGTCACATAGAACAGCAAAGGTTCTGTTCTCCAATCCCAACACTGTGCAGGATTACTTGTTCTGTATTCACTGCCTACTAATTTGCCAGAATTCGGAAGTTTTGCAGTGTTGGATCTTCTGTCATCTGTCATGCACATGTGCATGTGTGATTTGTCACTGGAGTGCAATCGTTGTCCACACTGCTTTGATTCTATCGATGTGCACACCCAGCGCTGGTAGGCAGATGGCCCATTGAAGGTGTGCAACCTTGCACCCTGTGTGTGTATTCAACTCAGCATCCAGTGGTGCCAGTGTATTCTGGCAAAAATAATTTTTATGTAGTTCATGGAGATCACAATGTCCACATCGAATTATCCCAATGCCCAACACACCACAAACAGCAACCCTCACATTGTAGATTCATTTCTGTCACATGGGAAAGCAAAGCCAGTGTTGCTCCATCCATACACTGTGCGTCATCTCTGACACTGTCAACACTGTGTCCTTGTAGGCCGAAATTTCTAACTTTTACAGTGTTGAGATTTCTGTCATCTGTCACGCACAAGTGCGTCTGTCACTTTTAAAGAGTCTGTCACTTGCACAGGGTTAGTCGAATATCTCTCTTTTCAGACCAGTCGTTGCGTCCCAATGGAAACAGCCAGGGGTATGCAAGTGATTCTGCATGATCAGTGTCTTCAAAGCTAACTGGAGCGTCAGTGCTTCTAGGAAACGCCACATTTGGTGTTTGTGAGTCCAGTAGATCTTTCACAGACAGATTTGGGAATGTGTAGTCAATAGGAACCATCCCAGACTCAATGAAAGCATCAAGATCAATTTGCTCATCGCTAGGATCACCGTCTTGTAGTGTCGTATGGTCTATGCGAATCTCTTTGTATAGTTGGTTGTTCATCTGAAGCCACAACAAAGCAGCGTAGACCAAGGGAACTCTGACAGCACCAGTGTAGTTTGCCGAGGTACACAGAACTGCCGCGTTGTCAAAATTTCTAGGCAAGATTCTCACAATTTCTGTCGGTTCACTTGGAAAATGCACACTCATTCCATGTTGGCCATGTTGTCCTCCTTTTGGTAGCACGAGCAATGTCATGTAAGTCTGTATTTTGCACACAAACCGTCGTTCAAGAAAGTTCAATGTCTTGAGGACATCTGGGACACGGTCAAGCGAGAGGCCATTGTACCATGAACGAGCTGGAATCTTGTCTTGCTTCAGACTCTGCTGGCAAACATTGCATACTTTGTCCAATATCTGTAGCCCAATTGTCACGCAAGCTGAGGAAACTGTTTTAACATCTTTGCACTGATCAGGAAATAGCATCTTGGAACAGCTCATACACGGGGTTCTGGATACAGAGCCACAGCAGTTCTCGTAATCCATCTCAATTGCAGACAAAGGTCTATTTGCTCTGGCATGTAGCCTTTGTTTACGGTCCAATTGTCGGTCTGTCTGTACTTGATCTTCCGTCCTACCATCTATGGCATGTCGCATTTGTGTGCGGTTCGATTGCCTGTCTGTTTCTTTCTCTTTCTCAGTCCTGGCGTCTCTAGCACGTTGCATTAGTGTGCGGTTCGATTGTCTGTCTGTCATGATCTCTTCCTCAGTCCTGGCCTCTCTGGCACTGCATTAGTGTGCGATTCGATTGTCTGTCCGTCTCGATCTCAATTTCAGTCCTGACGTCTCTGGCACGTTGCCTTTGTTTGCGGTCCAATTGTCGGTCTACCTGTACCTCATCTTCAGTCCTAGCGTTTCTGGCACGTTGCATTTGTGTACGATTCGATCGTCTGTCCATCTCTACTTCATCTTCAGTCATTGCGTCTCTGGCACGTCGTTTGCGCGCTCGGTCGTTTGCTTTAATCAGCTCGCTGTCGGCTAACGTTATTGTTGTCCTCTGTTTTTTCGCCCGGCCTCAGCCGGGCGAACCCCTACGAGAGCTTATCGTTCGTTCGTGCGTCCGTTCGTCCGTTCGTCCGTTCGTCCGTTCGTTCGTCACGCTCTCAGATCTCGGCGTTGGAACGTCGTAGGAAGGCGATCTTGGGCTTTATGGATAGGTCTCGACTTACTGGTAATGTTGCTAAGAGACTTCGAAATTCAAAAGTTTGAATTGCGCGCGCTACAGTAACCCGAAGGTCAAAACGAAAAACGGCTCTAACTCGCTCGTCTTACGTCGTAGAGCGGCGTGCGATAGGTCAAGTAAAAGGTCTCAACGTGCTCTTTCGTTTGGCATTAAAAATTTTTTTAATTACGCAAACACGCAACACGAAAAGCGACATTCTCGCGTTTTTGACACAGAAATCGCTCTAACTCATTCAGCGTGCGTCGTAGAGAGACGGTCTTAAGTTGGTTGGATAGCTCTCGACTCACTGATCATTTGTTTTTCTATTGGTCGAAACCCAAAAATTTGAATTTCGCGCGCTACAGTAACCCAAAGGTTCAAAACGCAAAACTTCTTTAACTCGCTCTTCTTCCGTCGTAGAGACACGATTTTGAGGTCGTTGAATAGGTTTCGGCACACTGATCATTCCGTTAAGAGAAGTCGAGATTCAAACGTTTGAATTTCGCGAGCTACAGTAACTCAAAGGTTGAAACAGCAAAGCGACTCTAACTCGATCGTCTTACGTCGTAGAGCGGAGTGTGATAGGTCTACTAAAAGGTCTCGACGCGGTCTTTTGTTTGGCATAAAACATTTTTTAAATTACGCAAACACGCAACACGAAAAGCGACATTCTCGCGTTTTTTCGCCCGGCCTCAGCCGGGCGAACCCCTACGAGAGCTTATCGTTCGTTCGTGCGTCCGTTCGTCCGTTCGTCCGTTCGTCCGTTCGTTCGTCACGCTCTCAGATCTCGGCGTTGGAACGTCGTAGGAAGGCAATCTTGGGCTTTATGGATAGCTCTCGACTTACTGGTAATGTTGCTAAGAGACTTCGAAATTCAAAAGTTTGAATTGCGCGCGCTACAGTACCCCGAAGGTCTAAAAGGAAAACGGCTCTAACTCGCTCGTCTTACGTCGTAGAGCGGCGTGCGATAGCTCAACTAAAAGGTCTCGACGTGCTCTTTCGTTTGACATTACAAATTTTCTTAATTACGCAAACACGCAACACGAAAAGCGACATTCTCGCGTTTTTAAGGCAGAAATCGCTCTAACTCGCTCAGCGTGCGTCGTAGGGAGACGACCTTGGGTTGGTTGGATAGCTCTCGACTCACTGATCATTTGTTCCTCTATTGGTCGAAACTCAAAAGTTTGAATTTCGGGAGCTACAGTAACCCAAAGGTTAAAAACGCGAAACTTATCTAACTCGCTCGTCTTCCGTCATAGAGAGACGATCTTGAGTTCGTTGAATAGGTTTCGGCACACTGATAATTCCGTTAAGAGAACTCGAAATTCAAAAGTTTGAATTGCGCGCGCTACAGTAACCTGAGGGTCCAAAACGCAAAACGGGTCTAACACGCTCGTCTTACGTCGTAGAGCGGCGTGCTATAGGTCAACTAAAAGGTCTCGACGTGCTCTTTCACTTGGCGTAAAAAATTTGTTAATTACGCAAACACGCACCACGAAAAGCGACATTCTCGCGTTTTTAGCATAGAAATCCCTCTAACTCGCTCAGCGTGCGTCGTACCTAGAGAGACGATCTTGAGTTGCTGGATAGCTCTTGACTCACTGATCATTTGTTCTTCTATTGGTCGACATTCAAAAGTGTGAATATCGCGAGCTACAGTAACCCAAAAGTTCAAAACGCAAAACTTCTCTAACTCGCTCGTCTTCTGTCGTGGAGAAACGATCTTGAGTTTGTTGAATAGGTTTCGGCACACTGATCATTCCGAATGATAAGTCGAGATTCTAAAGTTTGAATTTCGCGAGCTACAGTAACTCAATCGGCCGTAGCTCGCTCGTCTTACGTTGTAGAGCGGCATTCGTTCGACCGTTTGAAAGCTTACGTTGAGGCAGTTGTTGAACGGTCATTCCTAAAGAAATACTTTTGTTTTTTTAAACCCTTGTCTTACGAACAATTTTGTCTGCTAAAAAAATTAATCCCGGGCGATCCCAATGTTGCCCTGCAACAACCGCTCAGAAATGCGTGTGTCTTGCTCAAAAAAATAATCCCGGGCGATCCCAATGTTGCCCTGCAAGAACCCCTCAGAAAGGAGCGTGTCAGAAGTAGCGCATGAATAGTGAGCTCCGGGCGGGCGCGCGTCATATCGGAAAGGCCTTTGAAATACTTTACAAAAGTATCCACTCCTTTACTCTTCCACTTTAAAACACTCACAAACCACTCTGTATTAATAAAACAACTCAACTTTTTTAAAACAGCTTGTTCCAACGATTGCTGCTTCTCTTTGTTCCTTTGTTGTTGCCGTTGTACCTTGGACAGTCTCCGAGCGCTCTGTTTGTGAGAGTCTTGTCTACTGGGCAAAGTGTCCACTCTTTCACCTTGCATACGATCTACTCTTGCCCGCTTAGATTTATCAGTTGTCTGGGTATTTGGTCTGGGTATCTGGGAATTGCGCGGCTCAATAGCAGCTATTGGTCTGGTCGTTTGACGTCTCTTTCTACTGTGCGTCACAACAGTGAACGGCGCCTCTTTTACTGGGACGTGACACGACTGCTGGTGTTGGTCTACGGTCTCGGTCTGCACTTGGGAGTGAGCCAACGACGGGACCCAATGGGCAATAAGTACTGAACAGATAATACTTTACGCATCGAATGCAAGTTGGGTCCCGGGCGGAAGTACTAATCTACGCCACCATTTTTCCAGTACGTCATGGGGATCCGGGGCCGGCCTATGCTTAAACGTGGGGTTACGGTAGTCTGTCCCTATAACCCACTTGTAACTTTTGGGGGGGGCGCAGAGCAGGTTTGTTGAGAGGCGACATAGACAGGTCTGCTTTGAAAGGATTGCTGTTGTAGGTGTGGGGACACAGACAGGTCTGGCCACAGGAGGTTGGATGCACAGACAGGTCTGGCCACAGGAGGTTTGATGCATGGACAGGTCTGACGGGGGTTGCGACACCGACACGTGTGGAAAGTTTGACGTCGACTACGAATTTCAGGTGAAATCCGGTAAACGAAACCTAAATCGCAAAACTAACATCAGATTCGTGTTCTGCGTCCTCGGAAACCCCGGAAACAACTGTCAACTCAATTTTGAAAACTCGGTCCCAGGACCCAAAATTTGACCCACCGGGCGCCGAAATCAGGCAAATGGCAGCCCGAATCCCGAAATAAACACCGGATTCGTGTTCTGTGTCGTCGAAAACCCCAGAGGCAACTGTAAACCTGATTTTCAGAATTTGACCCCCGGACCCAAAATTGACCAACCGGGCACTGAAATCGGCAAATGGCACCCCGAATCCCGAAACAAACACCGGATTCGTGTTCAGCGTCGTCGAAAACCCCAGAAACAACTGTAAACTCAATTTTGAAAATTTCGGCCCGGGACCCAAAAATTCATGCTCGACGGGACTTTTGTCACCGCATATCTTTCTACTGGGGTGACCTAGAAAGCTAAAATTTTGCATGGTAATTCGCCTTATGGTAGGCTTGGCCGGATCAGTTCGATTGGCGCCCTAGCCTGCACCAGTAGAGCTCGGCCGTCTTGAGGCAGGCCCCGGATCCGTACTCGGCCGGACCTTTGTCACCGCGTAACTTTTTACTGGGATGACTTAGAAAGATGAAATGTTTTACACATTTATTCACCCTACGGTGGTCTAGACCGGATCAGTTCGATTGGCGTCCTAGCCTGCACCAGTAGAGCTCGGCCGTCTTGAGCGGGACTTCCAAAATTTCGGCTATTTTTTTGATCAAGGCCTACGACCGCAATACTCAACCGATCCCGTTGATTTTTTAACATAATAAATGCGGTTAGTGGGCGGTTCTAACGCGCCATAAACCACTGCCCTAGCTAGTACCGTTCCCGAGAACGAGGCCGAAAACCTGGCAATTAGATGAAGATCGCTGAATTTTTCGACAGTTTTTGTTTAATATCTCGGGAACCACTCAACCGATCTGGCTGAAATTTTTGCACAATACTTCTTCTTACTATGAACATCTATGGTGAAAATTTCAGCCCGATCGGTTAAGTCTACCTATATGACGTAGTACTAACCCCTAGTACCCGGGGGCGCACTGGCCTCCGGCCGAACAAATTGGGTTGAGCGCTGACGCGCTCAACCCGATAACACTTACTGGAGTCCACCCCGCCCTCACCTTGCAGTCTGTTACAGTTAATTCTCCTACTTCTATGGCCATCTTGATCTCTGGTTGTCTCAGTCGGTAAATGAAGACGTTGAGAAGGGGATTGAGACAGGCCAACATGAAGACATAGCAGTCGTAGACGCTGTAGAAGGACTCGGAACACAGACGCTGCACCAACAGAGAGCTGATGTGCGGCAGGCCGTAGAGAAGGAAGGTGCACAGGCAGCTGAGACCTGCACACTGTATATCCCCCAATAATCTCATGGATTTCTATAGGATGCTCCCCATAAACGCCACCCGACGAACGTGCACCTAAGCCTCAGCCTAGCCTAAGGCTAAGCTCTTAGCCTAAGCTCTTAGCCTAAGCCTAAGAAAAGCCTAAGCCTAAGCCTAAGCATAAGCCTGCGCTCCTAACCTAAGTCCAGAATGTAGTCATTTTGTAGGTTGATCTTTATGCATCTTAACAGAGGAGCATCCCCCGGATAGGATAAGCATCCCCCTCCCCCTAATCCATAACCCATAAGGATCACCCACCGATCGACTTAGTCAGCTCCTTCTGGAAGTCCATCTTACGCTGAATAAGCACCCCTTTGTCGGCCTTGAACTTGTCAATGCGTCTCTGGTGGACGAGCAGCACAACCGCATAGATGACGATACTGCCCATGGCGGCGGCTATGCAAGCGCCCATGCGAAATGACAGCAGATCCATTTGGTAGGCGTCCGTCGTTAGGCAAGACATTGTTTCGTAGCCTCTCGAGCTTTCCTGCGGAATGGTTCCCCAGAGAAGGGTGTAGGCCGCCTGGAGTGGTGCGTAGGCAATAAGATTTGGTGCACATTTTTGGAAATTGTTGTAAATAGAGCAGACCAATCAGAATCAAACCTGCAGAATGCCGATGCCGTAAACCGGTCCCACAAGAGCGAGCAATACGTCTATGTACATCTCTTTCGTTCAGTTACGTATTGCTTGATATTTATTGTAGTATAGTATAGTATAGTACTAGCCGTTCCTTCCTGTTGCAGAAGAATTCTGTGTGATCTGAATAGCACGGAATGTAGTCGTCAATGGCCGTAATGTCCTGTTGCATAATCTGTCCTGTTCAAGGTCTGTCCGTTGCAAGGTCTGTCCTGTTGTGAGCCAACGGCGGTGGTCGCCTCGTGGGCGCGCCGCAACGTCCGTCCTGTTCACTGTCAAGGTCTGACCTGTTGCAAGGCCTGTCCTGTTGCAAGGTCTGTCCTGTTGCAAGGCCTGTCCTGTTGCAAGATCTATCCTGTTGCAGAGGCCTGTCATCTGCCAAGGTTTGTCCTGTTGCAAGGTCTCTCCTGCTGCAAGATCTGTCTGTGGTAAGATCTGTCCTGTTGCAAGATTTCTGCCTGTCCAAAATATCTCCTGTTGCAGAACGTCTGTCCTGTTGCGACCCAACGGTGCGTCCTGTTGCAAGATCTGTCCTGTTGCAAGATTCCCCTGTTCCAAGATTTATCCCTGCTCCAAAATATCTTCCTGTTGCAAGATTTGTCCTGTTGCAAGATTTGTCCTGTTCCAAAATCTCTCCTGTTGCAAGATTTGTCCTGTTCCAAAATATCCTGTCCAGATCTGTCCTGTTCCAAGATTTGCTCCTGTTCCAAATCTCTCCTGTTCCAAGATCTGTCCTGTTGCAAGATCTGTCCTGTTGCAAGATCTGTCCTGTTGCAAGATTTGTCCTGTTGCAAGATTTGTCCTGTTGCAGAGATTTGTCCTGTTGCAAGATCTGTCCTCTTCCAAGATCTGTCCTGTTGCAAGATCTGTCCTGTTGCAAAATCTCTCCTGTTCCAAAATATCTCCTGTTCCAAGGTCTGTCCTGTTGCAAGATCTGTCCTGTTGCAAGATTTGTCCTGTTGCAAAATCTGTCCTGTTGCAAGGTCTGTCCTGTTGCAAGATCTGTCCTGTTGCAAGATTTGTCCTGTTGCAAAATCTGTCCTGTTGCAAGGTCTGTCCTGTTGCAAAATCTGTCCTGTTGCAAGATTTGTCCTGTTAAACCACCTGGAGGATACATAACTACAGCCAGTCTTCTCGGAAATCGACGGTCCTTGTCGGAAATCGCAAAGGCAGTTATGCTTCCCTGTGAGGACCCTCTGGCCGAAGTTTGGTCTTGGGCCGCATTGAATTCCGTCGAAATTCCGAAAATATCATTGGCACATTTTTGGCGCTAACTCCCGACTGCGGCGGCGGATCGCGACGAGCCGTGCATCAACGGAACCGCCGTTCGACGCTGCACCATCTGGCCCAAGTTTCGTCTTCGGCCGCCGCCTAAATCATCCGAAAATTCGCGATATTCGGGCAAATTTCGGCCGTTTTCGGAACAACAACGATTACGATTCTGCCATCGTACGGCTTGCTTCGCTGTGAGACCCAACTTGCGCACCATTTGCTTTACACACTGTGTTCGCTGTGAGA
>JASAMZ010006589.1:0-53854 GCA_030248115.1 Linhomoeus sp. GSCO2_2 | reverse complement strand
ACGATTGAGGAATCTCGTCGATACTTAGCACACTATTAGAGGGTATGGGTACCTACGCAGCGCACTGCAGTTTGGCCGTCTCCGATTAAAAAGTATACCCAGTCCCCACCCAGTTCCCTTTTTCCGCGACGGCGTCTTGAAATGACCGCTGCTCAAGAAATGTAGGGGCTGCTAGGCTGTCGCTGTCGGTTGGTTTGAAGCTGGTCCTATATGCCGCCCATACGCTGTCCAAATGTGAGCAAGATCGGTCAAGCCATTCGCAAGTTACAGAGTTTTGGCAATTTTTTGCGGCGATTTTCAAAATTTGTTAAGGATCTAAAAAAGTAGGGGTCGGGAGAATCGCTGCAACTTTCTTATGCGTCGAGCTAGGGTCGCCAAATTTTACACACTTAATAAGGACATATTAATCTACAAAATGCAATTGAAATGAGAAAAATCGGCCACGTATTGAAAAAGTCGATTTTTTTAAGTGAGCGTTGTTTTCTGTGCGTGTTGCGTAATTTTTGCAAAACACGCATGGTGCAAATCCACTCTCCATACTCTATCGATTGGCACCCCAACCGCGCACCTACCTTGAAACAGGTCACGGAGCCAGCCGAAAAACCTCCAGTTCTCATTATTTTTTCGCCGCGCCTCAGCGCGGCGAGGTGTATATATACGGATGACAATGTCTGTCTGTCTGTGTGTGTGTGTGTGTGTGTGTGTGTCCGTCCGTGGCACCGAAGTAAGATATGTGGCATATGTGGTCAAGTAGAGTCGAGGTCGCTGAGTACGGATCCGATGTCCGTTTGTGTTGCTAATTTCGCATTTTCGAGATATTCGCAATTAAAATTCCAAAATGTCGAAAATCGACTTTTTCGCCTGATGAGCTAGAATTGAAATTTCTTCAGAAATGGAAAGGGCGTAGACAGAGGATAATTTGTAACACAAAAGAAATTTTTTGTAAATGTGGAATTTAATAGAAATACGCGATTATTTGTCAAAATTACACAAATTGTCAAAAATAGAACGTTATTTATTGACGAATTTGAATGCAGAAATAGTAAGGCCGTATGTCAATAAGAATTTGTGACATAGTTTTACAGTTTTCGTAAATTGCCATTTCAAGATATGTAGAATTAGAATGAAAAAATGTCAAAATCGACATTTTCGTTTGATGGGCTAGCGGCGAAATTTCTTCGGAAATGGAAAGGGCATAGACAGCGGATAATTTGTAACACAACAGAAATTTTTTGCAAATTAATGTGGAATTTAGTAGAAATACGCGATTATTTGTCAAAAACTCTCCAAATTAACAAAAATATAGCGTCATTTATTGACGAATGTGAATGCAGAAATAGTAAGGCCGTATGTCAATAAGAATTTGTGACATAGTTTTACAGTTTTCGCAAGTTGCCATTTCGAGATATTTAGAATTAAAATGAAAAAATGTCAAAATCGACATTTTCGTTTGGTGGGCTAGCGGCGAAATTTCTTCGGAAATGGAAAGGGCATAGACAGCGGATAATTTGTAACACAACAGAAATTTTTTGCAAATGTGGAATTTAGTAGAAATACGCGATTATTTGTCAAAAACTCTCCAAATCAACAAAAATATAGCGTCATTTATTGACGAATGTGAATGCAGAAATGGTAAGGTCGTAAGTCAATAAGAATTTGAGACATAGCTTTACAGTTTTAATAAATTGCAATTTCGAGATATTTAGAATTAAATTTACAAAGATGTCAGAATCGACATTTTCGTCTGATGGGCTAGCAGCGAAATTTCTTCAGAAATGGCAAGCGCAGAGACTGCGGATAATTAGTGGCATACAAGAAATTTTTGCGAGTACTAAATTTGACAGAAATGATCAAAACAAGAAATTTTTGCGAGTACTAAATTTGACAGAAATGATCAAATCTTGACAGAAATGTCAAGATGTTATAAATCGCCAAAGCTTTGGTTTTCCATGAATGTTAACGTAGAAGTCGCACGCCAAGGGGAATTCCTGATGAAGAACGACCGGACCACACTGTTGGCAAGTTTTTTGTTGGATGTGACGGTTTCACACGGTAGGAAACATCAGATAAACGGCGTCGTATCATGCCGATAACATATAGCGAACGCGGCGATATCACTGAGCTTTAGATCAGCTGTACAGACAACCGTATCGTGGGGATAGCTGCACTTGCTATTAAGGTACACGTTCTCAAGACACTTTCTCCAGATGCGGCTAACGATGCGCACAAAGTTCACTATACTGCTCACCAAAATTTGACAGACACAAAGTATAGGTTGAACTTTTTACACACACAGCTTGTTGAACGGACTTTAGAGTTGTGTTACCCTTATCTTCTCCCGTGTATGTACCTGGCCCGCTCTATCCACATCACTGAAGAACCCGATTACTCACTCGGGAAAATTTTGCAGTGTTATCTGCCTGGACGATACTTGCGGTTGACTCTGCGGAGCTTGAAACTGCAGAATTTCATAGTCTGAAGCGGATTGTTGTACGCACACGTGTACTGCACGTATACAGATTACTTTGAACGTTGACAAGTTTCTTCTACGTTTGTAGCCTGTCTTGAAGTCATTTCGAATGGCATTCGTAGGTTTTAGAGCCACCACATATGTAGTTGGCAATGTCGTGGGCGTCGACGAATTGCAACTTGGCTTTGGGTGTGCCACTTGTTTGAAATGCGACAAAATCCGACCCTTCCAGCTCCAGCTCAACCATAAGACTGCAACAGGTGCTGTGTGCACTCCCTTGCTATTCTCTTCCTTAACTCACCCAACAGGTATGTAGCAGCCATTCTGGAGGAAGGGCTGGATGGGGAGCGTTCCTGATAGGGACCATTCGTTCGACACTGAGAGCATCACACGGCGCGCGTTGTGCATTTCTGTAATATTGCACAATTAGGACAACTTGCCGCGTAGCAAGCATTTCACTTCGCCTGTACTTCCAAGCAGGACATCCATTCCATAGGTGCCATGTCGTCCATGAACCCCGCTTCTCTTTCCAAAACACTCTTGGCATAGGCGGCGTCATGACTCAACAGGTATAGTTAGCAAATGTACTTGAAGTGCTGCTGACTGAATCAGAATTGACCACGGCTATAGACCGCATAGCGCCTCAAGGTCAAGATGGCAAACAGAGGGGCTGAAGCGACAGTGGCTTTTCTGGAACCCTGAATTGCTATGTGTGTAGCATTTATGCAACACATTTGGAGGATTACTGCATATTTAGTGCCATCCTCCTTGAGCGCAGAACTTTGTTCGATTCCAGTCCAGGTAGAGATTGGAGCTCATGGGGAAAGAAAAGAGGAGAATATTTTTCCACTGGACGTCGACAGGAAATGTGGTGCCCAACACCTTAGGAAGTGTACGCGTCGCCAGAATGCCATGCTTCGCGTCGTGCAGATGCCTCTTGTTTGAATGCTGTTTTTTGAGCGACATGACTAGTCGAGTCCACTTCCTTGTCGTCGGCTGTTAGAAAAGTCAGCACCAGTTAGTGAACTCTTTGATCGCTAACCAGCAGCACTATGTTTGGGCCCTTTGGCCTGCCAGTAGTAATGCTCTTCTCCTGCTGCTGTCTTCCTCAGGACGCTGGCGATGGCGTGATGGCTGCTTCCCACCAACTCTGACGACTTGACCTTCTCCAAGGCAATGTAAATCTGCTCACTTTCACCTTTGGCCCCTCGCAGCTCGAGGTTGAGGAACTGGGCAAACTTTTGCACCTTCAATTAGGAAGCTGTATAGGGGCACCCTGTAGCTGTTGGTGGAAAGCGTAATTAGTGACTCTACGCGCTAATCCACATAAATCAAACTAATTCATCTGAGAGCCAAAACGAGTTGCACTAGAGTAAAATGAGTCACAATCGGATGAAGATTAGATTAGCTCACGCTGTCAAAGGAGAGAATGATGTGTATTTTGAGCTCTAAACAAGGAGATTGGGGTTAAATAGCTGCTTAATCTACATTTACCACCAAAAGCTGACATTGCCCTTTGCTACTAAGCGATGCTACTGTATGTAGCATCAATCTGAAAATACACCCAGAAGTGCGCTTTATAATGCAAACAGTGCTTCTAATTAACTGCGCAGTAATCAAGTAGAAATATTATAGCTACACTAAGAGCGATCGAAATAGATAGAGGAGCGACATAGGGCTAGAATTGCACTGGGAAGAGTGGCAAATGCACAAGAGTGGACAGGTACTGGTGGCAGTACACACTGAGAGAGAGACTGCTCTCAGAGACGGAGCTCCTCAACGTTTATATGGAGAAGTTGGTGGCAACAGGACACTTTCTCAAAGTGTGGGAGGAGCTACTGTGGAGTAGAATGGTTTACAGAGCAGCTCAGAGGGCTTTGCATATTTGGTGCGCAATGCGACACCTGTGTTTCGAAAGTTGTGCAAAACTGGTTAACCCTTCCTTGAACCTGCAAATTACCCATCTAGTTGAACAGGAACAGTCTGTATTCTCCAGTAGAGACCCATGGCCATTGGCCAAGTTGGACTGGATAAAAAGGGGTTAGCAGGGCGCCATCTTGATCCATGTGGGAGGGGTACAATTGATAAAAGACGCACTAACTCTGTTGCCCAAACCGAGTAGAAATTGCTATTGGCTGGAGTTTATGTAGTGCTGAGCCATGGTTTACAGCTACGTGCGTGGGCGCTGTTCATTGCATGATAACTGGTGTGTGGGTGGGCGTGGCCAGCTGATAAACATAGGGTTACTGTAGTTTTTTGTTTGGGACCCTGAGTTTCTCCCACAAGCCACTTGGGTGTTGGTTGGTGGTAAGAGCTTCAGGTGAATGACTGGAGCTTCAGGTGATGACTCATCGATTGAGCAGGGTGGGCGATGGGTCACCAGGCTTCACAATGACAAAGTTTTCTTCTATAACGCTGCCTACAATTTTGTTGTCTATGCAATTGTTGAGCAAACCTACTACTACACACACACACACACACACACCAGTCTTGGCTGACTACAACACGATAAAGCGAGTGAAGATGCTTTGAGTGACGGACGTTCCAAACCCCACAAAGTCTAGGGTTTCTTCATTCGTTCGTTCGCCCGTGACGCTCACATCTCAATGGAAATTCGTAGAGAGACAAACGTGTGAACATCTACACATTGTGACAAACTTTTCGACTCGTAAAACACAAACCAAAAAACAGTCCTTACAAGGTTTCCACAAAAATTGAAAAAATGTAATGTCCGTCAGTCAGAACACAGATGCTAAACTTTGGACTGCTTCTTACAGTAGGCTTGTGAGCAGTATTTCGTGTAGCTTGCAAACGAATATACAAGTAGTAGATGGTAGATCCGACCTGGACATTTGGTCTCTTCCACGCATACGCCAGTCCTCTCGTTCCTCAGGTAGCCTATCTTGCACAGGCACATGGGTAACTGACATGAAAGGACACAGGGAGTGCCTTGATACTGGCAGGTGTCTCTGCACCAGGGGTAGGTGTGGCCACATTCGGCGAATACCTCGTTTTCGCCACAGGACTCAGGAGTAAGGGCTGCAAATGGGAAAATGCATGACGCAATACTAAAGTGGCTTCCACTCGTTCGTCTTTTGCTGTCGAGCGGCGCTCAACACTTCGTTCGAAGGCTTTTGGTCCTGATGTGCTCTGCCATCTTTGTCAGATAGTGCAGTTAACGCTGTAGCAAACGTTTGTCACTTCCAGAATCCGTGCGAAATCAATACAGTTGCACAGCGTCTCCGAGACTTTTGAAAGCAAGAGTTTGTGTCAGGACCGAGCGTGGAGAACCATGTGTTGTATGTGCACTTTTCACCAACCTGGGCATTTGTCCTTTTCTACACAGCGTCCTGCCGCCTCGTCTCTCAAGTAGCCTTCCTTGCAGTGGCATGCGGGTTTGGGGCATCCCCTCTCCTCTCCACAGAGGTAGGCTGGAGATTGGCCGTGACAGGTCGCCTCAGCACAGGGAGGACACTTCAAGAACTCTTCGTTTTCGCCGCACGCGGGAAACACTGCAAGCAAGTAAAGAAACAAGAGAGAAGTTGATGACGACCAGGGTGGCCAATAGAATCTTAGGAAGTTGAACTTAAACTATTGTTTCAGTTTCACCTTCAGTTTCAAACTTTCAAACCGTTAACTGAACTGAAACTGAATTGGAACAGCTTGGAATGTCATATCTGAAACTGAAACATTTAGGTAAATTCAGGCTTACACAAAATTCTCAGCAAATTTTCACCTAGGTAAAGAAGATATTTTTATCAAATCTAAGTACCACTCAGCAGAGAAGCCAGTATAAGATACCGCAAAACCCGATTTAGTCTTCACTGTCAACCTACCAGCGACCAAATAACGTGCACTCTCACCCCTCACTGAAACTTTCAGTACCAGTGCCCAAAGATTAGTAATCAGATGTGCTAACCTGCTAGGCTACATACGTGTAACCGGGGGGGGGGGGGGGGGGGGGTATGGGGGGGTAAGCCCCCCCCCCTAGCCGAAAGTGTACCCCCCCCCCCATACCCCCCCCCCCCCCAGGTACCCCCCTCCGGCCTTCCCCCAAAGACCCCCCCCCCTAGAAATTCAAAAAATTTAGCCAGCGGCGCAAAAAAATGGCAAAAATTTCGCCTGCGGCACTTGAAAATAGCAAAATTTTCGCCTGCGGCGCTATATTTTGGACGTTTTTGACCAAAATTAAGCGATTTTTGCCACTTTTTGGCCTATTTTTGCAAAATCTTCTAATTTTTGGTACTTTTTTGGCAAAATTTTTAGGTCATTTGACCCCCCCCCCCCTCCAGGGGCCTCAGACCCCCCCCTGAGGGGTCCTATAATACCCCCCCCCCCCCCCGACCCCCCCCCCCCCCCCCTGGCCGGTTGGCGCTTACACGTATGCTAGGCTATGGGGGCTCTGGGACAACACCATGGGGTTCTATTCGAGGGATGGGGCTGTATTTTTTCGCTCGGCCTCAGCCGAGCGAGCCCTATCAAGAGCTCGGCGTGCGTGCGTGCGTGCGTGCGTGCGTGCGTGCGTGCGTGCGTGCGTGCGTGCGTGCGTGCGTGCGTGCGTGCGTATGTACATACGTATGTATGTGCGTCACGCTCGCTTCGGGCTTAATAACTCGCTCGTCCGACGTCGTAGGAAGGAGTTTGAGACATCGTCGAGTAGCCCGCGGACTCCTCTCGCCATCTGAGTATTCAAAACTGAAATAAGTTTTCAAACTCGCGCGCTACAGTATCCCAAAGTGGGGTCCATTTTAAGACAAAAGTTGACCGAAGCCAGTCAAATCGCATATCAAAGTGAAGCGCTCGAGCTCCTGAGGACGAATCCGACAACAAAAAGTTCCAAAAGTTTGAACAGAGAGCTACAGTAACCAAAACGCGTCGAAAACTGGAAACGACACGCTTGCTTCGGGCTTATTAACTCGCTTCTCTGACGTCGCTGGGTTGAGTTCGACACATCGACAGGTAGCCCTCGGACTACTCTCGCCATTTGAGTGTTCAAAACTGGAATATATTTTCAAACTCGCGCGCTACAGTATCCCAAAGTGGGGTCCATTTAAAGACAAAAGTTGACCGAAGCTAGTCAAATCGCATATCAAAGTAAAGCGCTCAAGCTCCTGAGCACGAATCCGTCAACAAACGGTTTCAAAAGTTTAAAAACAGAGAGCTACAGTAACCAAAACGCGTCGAAAACTGAAAAGGACACGCTTGCTTCGGGCTTAATAACTCGCTTGTCTGACGTCGCTGAGTTGAGTTCGACACATCGACGGGTAGCCCTCGGACCACTCTCGCGAACTATGACGTCGAAATAATAACAAGTTTTAAAAATTGCGCGCTACAGTATCCCGAAGTAATGTCCGCGAAAAGTCAAAACTTCATCGAACCTAGTCGAATCGCATATCAAAATGAAGCGCTCGACCTCCTGAGCAAGAATCCGACAACAAAAAGTTTCAAAAGGTCAATGAGAGGGCTACAGTAACCAAAACGTGATGAAAACTGCAGACTATGGTTTGTTATAGCTTGGCACTCGTGCGTTGCAGAGGAGCGATCTTGACATCGCTGAAGAGCTCACTGCAAGCCAGCATCAAATCATGCTCACAATTAACCTGTAGTTTAGTTTTGCGTTAGATTCTAGTGTTTTTTTAAAATTTAGTCTGAAATGATGATTTTCTTGGTGTAAAGAATTAAACCCGAGCGATACCAATGTTGCGTAGCAAGACCACTCCAAAAAGTGTAGTCGTGAGTAGAGTCAAAGACGCTGCACGAAACCGGAAAGGGCCTTGCTACAATCTCAGTAAAAATTCAAAGCTCAAAACCACTCCGCTTTTTAAAAGAGACTTGTTCAGATGTGCCTTTAGGGTGGGGGTCTATTCAAGGGGGGGGGGGGGGGGGGGGGGGGGGTTCTAATCGGGGTTCTAATGAAGTAATTCTAATACAGTAAAAGTTCTCTTCATCCACATCATTTAAACACCAGGGCATAGTT
The DNA here is from genome assembly GCA_030248115.1 of Linhomoeus sp. GSCO2_2. Lineage (NCBI taxonomy): Eukaryota > Metazoa > Nematoda > Chromadorea > Monhysterida > Linhomoeidae > Linhomoeus > Linhomoeus sp. GSCO2_2. The sequence continues at coordinate 45,407 of JASAMZ010006589.1, read as the reverse complement.
TCTTTTAACAAAACTGCAGTTACGATTGGACTTTCAAGAAATCAAGCTCAGTTTCAGTCACTGAAACTGAAACCCAGTCAGCATATTGATTTTGATGCCTAAATCTGGACAGTTTTACGTGAAGACAGACAGTAGCAATCCAAACAACCTGGACACGTCTCCTCTTCCACGCAGCTGCCTGTATTCTCATCTCTCAGGAAGCCTTTCTTGCAGCGGCATGTGGGTGGCCCGCAATCGTCCGGGCATGCAACCCCATACCGCTGGCAGGTGGTCTCACAATATGGCTTGTATTCGCCGCACTCAAAGAAAATCTCGTTTTCGCCGTCGCAGCGCTTGGAACTTGCAGCTGCATAAATTGGTATACCTTCAGTGTTCGCACTATACTGGTATATCATCGTCAATGAGAGGGATGGGGATACTTAGGTTCAAAATCCCCTCCTCAGTCACGGCCACCGAGAATGAAATTCTAAATTCTTGATACCCCATACCCCGACGAGCGAACGTGGATACTTTTCAACAGTCGGTCCAAATTGATTAGAATTTTCACATGCGGCGTTGATCATAAGGCTTGTTATGTCATTTTGGGTCCTGACGACGATGACGACAATGACTACACCGCTTGTGCAGTCGAATCAACTACCTACCCATCGTCGGAGTCGTCTCACTCGTAGGCTCTTTTGGTTCTTCATTGGTGTAAACCGCCGATTCCCCCTTGGCTTCATACGACTCTCCATAGTCCTCTGGTACTGCAAAATAACAGACAAAATGAGGACACTGCTTGGAGGGGTAGGCATGTAGCAACATACCTTCTAGTCCGGCCATAGCAAACTCGTCAGCCGAGTGAGCCTTCAGAGCGAAAGCAGCTGCTCGCTCGCACATCTAGCAAGGGTCGAACACCATTGTTTTCCAAAAGCAAATTGTGTACGAACTTGCCGTCACCCAATTTAGCTTATGTCTTTTCTCACCTCAAGCAACATCATTGATGTCAGTATCACTGCAATCGCTAGTCTTGCCATCATGACAAGTTGTTATTCACCAACGAAATCACCAACAGAAATTCACTAATGGCTCGCACAGAATAGTCGAAGGAACTGCTACCCGCGCATGCTCTAGCCGACCCACTCTCCATCGCTTGATGAACCTAGCAAATGTCAGCCGGAAAGCGTCAACGAATTCCGTTAGCTGTTTCGCCGCTGTAGCATCTGCATAATTCTGTGTACTCGGTAAAAGGACAAAGCTTGGTAAAATTAGTTGTCTGGTTTGAAAAGCAAGTCTATTCACGAGGAACCGTGTAGTTCTATCTCAAAATTTGTTCGCTGACTAGGTATCTACCTCACACAGCACTCCTATCCGGTGTTTTGAAAGCCTAGCAACCTAACAGAACTCGAAAGCGTCGTTGCTGAAGCTGGACGATATTGCACCTTTATCACTGATTTGTCATGTGTATGCCATATCTTTCTTCTCTTCATTGTTTTGACATAAAGAGCTGACTTTTGCACCAAATCTGTATGGGTGGACGAGCCAAATCTTGATTTGTAGGCCCACCGGATTCGATACAGTGTTCTCGCAGAATAGTTTATGCCGCTGATAGACGTAAGTGTCAATGGCAGTTTGCGGCTGTAATCCTCTTTCCAACGTGCTGTTGTACAGTGGTACAACAAACTGTAGCTGACGCTTCCCTTAAAGAAATGTTTCGATACAGAGTTCTTAGTTGAGTGTAGTTGGCTGGGGAACTAGAAAATTCAGTTTTCACTACAATAGCAAAGACTGAATTGTGGAATTTTGTAGTACAGTACCACAATTCTGGAATATTGTAGCTAGTGTAGCATGTCATCTTGCGAGTTACGATACTATGATGTACTATCATTGCACTTTAATCCATTGATGCAGTCTAGCAGGACACATTGTTAAAGTCGATGGGCACATAGATGTAAGAAACTACAGATTATGAGATACAGAATCTAACTGCCTATTAGGCAACAAGGGTGTGACCTGGCCTTGTGTAACACGTCCTCAACTTCTTTTCGATGGACACAGCCAGGTTTTTCAGAATTGGCTTTCGCCTGAGCTCAAACCACTTGGCAACTTGCTTGTTAAGTAAGCTCTGAAGACCTGGCAAGTGACACCTGGCTTCGCCTGGAAGTTTTAATTGAAGCACAGCTGGAATTGACAAACAGCATGGTAACATTACTGCAGGAAGGTCTCTCCTTAACCAACCTGGCATACTGTAACCAGTCTTCAACCGGAAGACGTCAATGACAACCTCTGCATTGCCCATTAGATAGAACTTGTGGTTGTGTATTGGCGTATACCACACAATCTTATCTTTTGCTTCAGTTTTCATGGCCAGGACAGCCCATTTGAACTGGTGGTCTACAAAGCAGACTAGCTACGAACTCCATTAATAGCACTGACAAAAGCTTGAATTAATTTCTCACTCTGAGCTTGACCAGTTTCGAGTGATTTCTTCAAGTTGTACACAGTTGTATTTGGATCTTCTGTTGCTGCTTTTAAGAGAGCTTTTGCAACATGGTCTCTTGCGTAGACGTCTATACCAAATTCAACCATAAACTGGCTTGTAGTGGAAGCTGAAAAACAAGCAGCTCTGTCTATGAGTCCATTAATGGATTAATTAGTCTGCGATAATCTGAGACAGGCTCAAGGTTGAGCAGCAGGCACAATTAATTTTATGATTATTGTTGTGATTTTTCTCGCTGCAAATGTATTGTTATAGAAACGCTGGAGCCATCGTTTTTTCGCCCGGCCTCAGCCGGGCGAACCCCTACGAGAGCTTATCGTCCGTTCGTGCGTCCGTTCGTTCGTCCGTCACGCTCTCAGATCTCGGCGTTGGAACGTCGTAGGAAGGAGATCTTGGGCTTTATGGATAGGTCTCGACTCACTGATCATTCAGCTAAGAGACTTCGAAATTCAAAAGTTTGAATTGCGCGCGCTACAGTAACCCGAAGGTTCAAACTGAAAACGGCTCTAACTAGCTCGTCTTACGTCGTAGAGCGGCGCGCGATAGGTCAACTAAAAGGTCTCGACGTGCGCCTTCGTTTGGCATTAAAAGTTTTCTTAATTACGCAAACACGCAACACGAAAAGCGACATTATTGCGTTTTTAACGCAGAAATCGCTCTAACTCGCTCAGCGTGCGTCGTACGGAGACGATCTTGGGTTGGTTGGATAGCTCTCGACTCACTGATCATTTGTTCTTCTATTGGTCGAAACTCAAAAGTTTGAATTTCGGGAGCTACAGTAACCCAAAGTTTAAAACGCAAAACTTACCTAACTCTCTCGTCTTCCGTCATAGAGAGACGATCTTGAGTTCGTTGAATAGGTTTCGACACGCTGATAATTCCGTTAAGAAGAGTCGAAATTCAAAAGTTTGAATTGCGCGCGCTACAGTAACACGAAGGTCCAAAACGCAAAACGGCTCTAACACGCTCGTCTTACGTTGTAGGGCGGCGTGCGATAGGTCAACTAAAAGGTCTCGACGTGCTGTTTCACTTGGCGTAGAAATTTTGTTAATTACGCAAGCACGCACCACGAAAAGCGACATTCTCGCGTTTTTAGCATAGAAATCGCTCTAACCCGCTCAGCGTGCGCCGTAGAGAGACGATGTTGAGTTGCTGGATAGTTTTTGACTCACTGATCATTTGTTCTTCTATTGGTCGAAACTCAAAAGTTTGAATATCGCGAGCTACAGTAACCCAAAGGTTCAAACAGCAAATCAGCCCTAACTCGCTCGTCTTACGTTGTAGAGCGGCATTCGTTCGACCGTTTGAAAGCTTACGTTGAGGCAGTTGTTGAACGGTCATTCCTAAAGAAATACTTTTGTTTTTTTTAAATCCTTGTCTTACGAACAACTTTGTCTGCTAAAAAATTAATCCCGGGCGATCCCAATGTTGCCTTGCAACAACCGCTCAGAAATGCGTGTGTCTTGCTCGAAAAATTAATCCCGGGCGATCCCAATGTTGCCCTGCAAGAACCGCTCAGAAAGCAGCGTGTCAGAAGTAGCGCATGAATAGTGGACTCCGGGCGGGCGCGCGTCACATCGGAAAGGCTTCGAAATACTTTACAAAAGTATCCACTCTTTTACTCTTCCACTTTAAAACACTCACAAACCACTCTGTATTAATAAAACAACTCAACTTTTTTAAAACAGCTTGTTCTATTGTCTTTTTACTGTGGTTGTTGCCACGATCCACCTGTAGAAAGTGGATTACGAGCAAATGAACCAACTACTATGTATATCAAGCAATGTATTATTCAACATAGTTCAATAAAGCGAGAGCAAGCGTCAGTTGCAGTGATCGCTAGCACACTGTGTCAAGAATTTTTCCACTGCTAATGCGCATGGATGTCTGCATAGCGTTTTATCAGCTTCAGTGCACCTCATTCTTCAAACTGCAGACTTCAATGCCAGAATATACAGTATGTGAAATTTGTGGTAGGCAGCTTGACATACCCACTGTCAGAGGCTCAGTGTACCAGCCCACATCAATGGTGGTCAAATTTATGAGTTCCCCCCAGTCGGGGCCAGTAGTGGTCCTTTCCGGAATCTCTGTTGAAACATACTTTGGATCAGCCCCAACGTCTGTGTAGCCTGCACAGTTTCTCATGTCGTTTGGCGACCTAAATTAGGTACTGGAGATCCTTTTTTTATCTGATGGATGGACACTCTCCAATAGAGGCAGGGTAAAGGCCCCTTCAAAACAATAGATGGTCATTCACTAATTATCTTGCTTGAGTGCTTATTGGTGGACACTTATATGCTACCGCTTTGGGTAGAACACATGTGCTCACGATAAGTGCACTATGTATGAGAATTTCTTAGAATTATTTTCTTCATGAACTAATGGATTTTTGAATTTTTTTGTATTAAATGCTGAAAGGAATCAGAATCTCCAATACAAGTTGACTAGAGATCACACGGGAAACAATTGGCAGGCCACCAGTTTTGAAGGAATTTCAGGTTAGACAAGGTTAATTTATGTCAAGACATCACTCGCATTGCTCACACACATGCGTCATGGACTTACCAATTGTTGGGCAGATCCGACTTGTGAAGTAACATGGGACAGTAATCGAAATACTCCTTTTTTCGCTTTGGAGTTAGTGTTCGATCGGCCTCATCAAAATACTGGAAATGAAAACATGACTTTGAAAATCTAAGAAAGCGAAAGGATGCCTATTGCCTACGTGGTAAAACATACTGTAAATCCTCCAATAAGCGCCCCCCTCGAAAAAGCGCCCCCCCGCTAATCAGCGCCCCCCTCGAGGACGGTTCAAAAAATACGCGCCCCCCCTCCAATAAGCGCCCCCCTTTTGTTAGTACAGCAGTACTAGTACTACCATATGTGTTCTGTCCACCATTCCTAACACAAGATTGACACAACGTATGACAGCACTACTACTGAATTCAGGTATTCTGATCAAAAGCTGTACAGTTTCAGCCGCAAATCTATGCAGATGTGCGCAATAATGTGACAACAGCGGGGAATTTTGGAGAAATTTTGGCACTCCGGAGGGGTCGAGTTATTAAGCGCCCACCCTCGAATACGCGCCCCCCCCCTCCAATAAGCGCCCCCCTAGAGGTAGGTTGAAAAAATAAGCGCCCAGGGCGCTTATTGGAGGATTTACGGTAAGAAGGTTTCTCTGTGGCAGGCAACAGAGAAGTCATGATAGCTATAAACAAGCTCCGGTATTAAAAAGTTGAGTTTGTATTCTGACTGACATTGCAAAGAGTTGCGTTCTTTTTGCAGAGAGTGCGAGAGCTCATCGCCTGCATTGCTCCACTTCACGAGCTCCCCCTTCGCAAGAGGGTATGCATAGCAATATTGATATCGCCCGGGATTTGGTTTTTAGAGCAAGAATATCCTTCTTTCGAGCAACTCTTTTCAAAAAGTGACAAAAAGATGTCTTGGTGCGTGTTTCAGTAACGAAAATTTGAGTCAGTACGTCGCGAGCCTTTGAATGGCATGGCGAGTGTCGCTATACTCGCAACATAAGCAATTCAGAGAAATTCCAGCGCAAAACTAAAAAATATTGTTTTCCATGGTGCGTGTTTTAGTAATTGAGAAAAATGTGTGCTGCCACATGAAAGAACACGCCGAGGACTTTTACGTGTCGACTGCCGCTCTACGACGTACGGCGAGCGAGTTAGCGCCGTTTTGCATTTTGGACCTTGTTACTGTAACTCGCGAAATTCAAACTTTTTAATCTCGACTTCTCTTAGCGGAATGATCAGTGAGTCGAGATCTATCCGTGGAGCCTAAGATCGTCTCTCTGCGACGCAAGACGAGTCAGAGCCGTTTAGCGTATTTGGACCTTCGGGTTACTGTAACTCGCGAAATTCAAATTTTTATACTCCACAAAAAAGTGTGGAGTATATAGCGATTGTGCACGAAACGCAGTAATTTGGACCGGATGGCGTTCGCGCGTGAAGAGGCCGATTTGCAAACGGTCTTTTGCGTTGGGTAGGCCTAGTGGGTGGGCAACCTGCACGACATATGGGGTCACGCTGTGGGACCCCGTTGGCGGGAAATTCAAAAATTTAAATTTTCAAAGTACTGAAAAATGGGTTAAACAAGGTAGAACTCGAAAAAGTTGCATATAATGGTATATACTATCTTTTGATATGTTGTAGTACTCGATAGGGCCGAGGGTGGAAAAAATGAATTGGATCGCGGCGGGACCCAGTTTGGCGCCAAATTTGAAAAATTCGCGATTTTTGGCCCCGAGTCGACTTTGACGGGCTGCTGTGCGAGCTAGGTAGCAGCTGGAGCGGCGAGACTACTCTTGTTGCTCCTTCCCAGATGTCCTCTATCGAATGAGCTATGAACAAAGAAAATCGGGCGAAACACAAAAAACTTTCTTACACTGCGACTTTTTCGACTCCGGGGTCGAAAATTGCGATTTTCGCATTTCGGCGTATATAGCGCTCGAATGCGTTGCCGAATCGTTCCAAAAGTGGTTTCAAACGCTTTTGCGCTTAAATCTGGCCCAGAAAAGTATTTTTGAAAAATTTGCAGAGCTACAGTATCCCTGCCGCGTCAGTTTAAATTTTGGGCGTCGGGTCGACTTTGCCAATATTGTGCTTGATTTCGGGGTTTTCGGGGGCGCTAATTACGAATTTGGCATCCGCTTAGTGTATAGATGATGTTTGAACGTACCTACGACGAATTTGTATGCTACCGTACCCCAAGTGCAGAATTTCAGTTCCCGGAGTCCATAGAAAACTAGGGGTGTTGTATGTCAAATCTGGGGTATTTTGGGATGTAGATCACGAATTCAGCATTGCTTTTGCGATTGGGGGTGCCAGGAGGCCACAACAGCAGAGGAGTCACCATGCGTAGAAGTTCAAATTTGTGGAGTATACTGCGTCCCCCGGACGACTTGCCTGGTTTAATCTCGACTTCTCTTAGCGGAATGATCAGTGAGTCGAGATCTATCCGTGGAGCCTAAGATCGTCTCTCTGCGGCGCAAGACGAGTCAGAGCCGTTTAGCGTATTTGGACCTTCGGGTTACTGTAACTCGCGAAATTCAAATTTTTGAGTTTTGACGGATGGGAGAACAAATGATCAATGAGTCGAGAGCTAGCCAATAAGCTTGAGATCGTCGCTCTACGACGTAAGTTGAGCGAGTTAGAGTGATTCTAGCATCAAAATCTCGAGAATGGCGTTTTCCGCGATGCGTGTTTGCGTAATTAACAAAATTGTTGCTGCTGCGTGAAAGGGCACGTCGAGAGCTTTCACCTGACGTGTCGATCGCCGCTCTACGACGTAAGACGAGCGAGTTAGAGCAGTTCTGCGTTTTTGACCTTTGGGCTACTGTAACTCGCGAAATTCAAATTTTTGAGTCTCGACACCGGTTATGACTAATGATCAGTGAGTCGAGACCTATCCGTAGAGCCCAAGATCGTCTTTCTACGATTTTCCAACGCCGAGATCTGAGAGCGTGACGGGCGGACGCACGCACGCACGCACGCACGCACGCACGCACGCACGGACGCATGCACGCCGAGCTCTCGTAGGGTGTCGCCCGGCAGAAAAAATCTATTCAAAGATGTGCGATAGAAGAGTGGTAAATGACTGGTAAACTCTGAAAAGTGAGGAGAAGCTGAGTAAGAAGACATATATGTGTAGAAGAGGAGGAAGGTTTGGTGAAGGAAACGTTGGCATCAATTGTTTATGCTTCAGTTAGTGAATTGAACTAGACGAAGAAAGCAAACAAACAACAGTGCTTGTTGGGAGTTTGAGACACTGGCACTGATACTGATTGTGTCAGTCAGGTTGATGACAAGACCTTGTGGTTAGAATCTACATAACCTGAAGTGGCGCTGGAAGAGATTGCGATGAGCCCTTGGGAGACATCGTGCATATTATCGGACGATGTTTTCCTTCTGCTGCACTATCATACTTCTTGTCGCAAAGAGGGGAAGGGTTCCAGCCGGCTTTAGTTTGCGTTGTTTGCCACTTTTGGATTACAGCACATAATTATTATTCTACTCTGGCACTGCCTTGTACTAACAAAACCATCTAGAAGAGAACCCTGTCTACAACTTACGCAAACTCAGTCTCACTGCCAGACAATGGGATTATTAAAGAAAATGGCAAGCAACGCCCTTGCGCGTGCTTGTAGGAACAGTAGGGATAAACTGGCACAATTCTGAACAGAATGGCTCCTTGAAATAACACTACTGATAGTGATCATTTAGGCTGTTTAGGCACAATTTCACCCTGGAAAGCGCCTGGCTTCCATCCATTTGTGGCAACTGTGCATAGCGAAGTCGCATCCCCAGCCTTTTCCATACCAGTACTGTTCGGGGGAGGCGATTTTGTCTTTTTGCAATTCCATAAACGTGCGGTTGGCGCTACGAGAAACAGAAATATAAATACTTGTAAAAGTGAAAACACTGACTTCACAACAAAAGTTGAACAAGCTGTTTTAAAAAAGTTGAGTTGTTTTATTAATACAGAGTGGTTTGTGAGTCTTTTAAAGTGAAAGAGTAAAAGAGTGGATACTTTTGTGAAGTATTTCGAAGCCTTTCCGATATGACGCGCGCCCGCCCGGAGTCCACTATTCATGCGCTACTTCTGACACGCTCCTTTCTGAGAGGTTCTTGCAGGGCAACATTGGGATCGCCCGGGATTAATTTTTTGAGCAAGGCACACGCATTTCTGAGCGGTTGTTGCAAGGCAACATTGGGATCGCCCGGGATTAATTTTTTTAGCAGACAAAGTTGTTCGTAAGACAAGGGTTTAAAAAACAAAAGTATTTCTTTAGGAATGACCGTTCAACAACCGCCTCCACGTAAGCTTTCAAACGGTCGAACGAATGCCGCTCTACAACGTAAGACGAGCGAGTTAGGGCCCATTTGCTGCTTGAATTTTTGGGTTACTGTAGCTCGCGATATGCAAACTTTTGAGTTTCGACCAATAGAAGAACAAATGATCAGTGAGTCAAGAGCTATCCAGCAACTCAAGATCGTCTCTCTACGACGCACGCTGAGCGAGTTAGAGCGATTTCTATGCTAAAACGCAAGATTGTCGCTTTTCGCGGTGCGTGTTTGCGTAATTAACAAATTTTTTACGCCAAGTGAAAGAGCACGTCGAGACCTTTTAGTTGACCTATCGCACGCCGCTCTACGACGTAAGACGATCGTGTTAGAGTCGTTTTGCGTGTTGAACCCTCGGGTTACTGTAGCGCGCGCAATTCAAACTTTTGAATTTCGAGTTCTCTTAACGGAATTATCAGTGTGCCGAAACCTATTCAACGAACTCAAGATCGTCTCTCTATGACGGAAGACGAGCGAGTTAGACAAATTTCGCGTTTTAAACCTTTGGGTTACTGTAGCTCCCGAAATTCAAACTTTTCAGTTTCGACCAATAGAAGAACAAATGATCAGTGAGTCGAGAGGTATCCAACCAACCCAAGATCGTGTCCCTACGACGCACGCTGAGCGAGTTAGAGCGATTTCTGCATTAGAAACGCGAGAATGTCGCTTTTCGTGTTGCTTGTTTGCGTAATTAAGACAAGTGATACGTGACACTCCTTGAGTGTCAGATAGGCACTCCGCGTGATTGTTTTAGCAGACGGGGGCACAGAAACTCCAACAAGTGTTGCATTCCCATTAAATTTGTTTGTTCCCAAGTGTAGAACTAGTGTCTATAGCCCGGGGTTGGCCTAAGCAGATGCCATACACTTAGAGGCCGATGTGGCGCAAGTGACGGGTTGGAGCAGGCTGTACTGACCGCTGACTGTCTATAGCCACTCACTATGTAGAATGCCAGCGGCGCCCCAATTGTACAGGCGCGCCTTATCTACGCTACACAGCGGGCGCTCCCCCGCTGGGGTGGATGGCTTCGGTGGCCGTAGTGCTACAGTACGACGCTCCTATAATTCGGTTCTATTGCGCGTGCGTGGACGCCTTTCTCAGCGCGTCTTATATGGACGGCGTACTACAGGCGCAGCAAAATCAATGGCGGACGGTATTTTCGGAATTTCGCGAAATTTTACAGAGCGTGAGTATTCGGCCAAAATCAGGCTAAATACACCGCAAATCGCTAAACAAACGACGGATTCGTGTTCTGCGGCGTCAGAAAGCCCATACACAACTGTCAACGCAATTTTGAAAATTCGACCCCGGGACCCAATTTTTGGCCGGCCGGGTGCCGAAAGCAGGGTAAAGGCGTTCAAAATCGCAAAACAAACACCGGATTCGTGTTCAACGTCGTCGAAAACCCCCGAAACAAGTAAAAACTCAATTTCGAAAATTTGACCCCGGGATTCAAAAATTCGGCGCGGCCGGGATACGGTACCTCAAAATGGTCAAGACGCTTCGTCTAGACCAACTTTTGACGCTGAACACGTTGCAATGGTCAATTTGCCGCTAAAAGCACGCTTTCCGGCCCAAAAATCCATTCAAAGTCGAAAATCCAAATTTTCCGCTCGAGACCCGGGACTTTTGGCACCGCAGATCTCCCGAACGACAAGATCGATCTCGGCGGTTTTGGTCTCGAATGAAAGGTAATAGAAGTGTGCAGGTCAAAAATTCTAATGGGGATTGTGGTACTATGACAAGCAGCTGTACTAAAGTACATATCATGGACAGGTGTTGACTCCATTGTGTGCAAGTTTTGTTCAAATTGATTTATCACAGCAGAAGATATTTGGGTTTTTTATTTGCCATATTAAGACAGCACTATTGCATTTGATGAATTTTCCTTTACCAGTCCTCAAGGAGACAACACCTTGAGCTGCATCAAACTCTTCCACCACAGCCAATAGCATCTCCAAATATCTGTAATGTGATCCCATTCCTTTGATGCATTTTTCATTCATTCCTGTATTTCACCATTTGTGGCCACTGTGATATGACTTGTTTTTCATGACCTGTGAACCATTTTGCCATTTTGCTGATGAATTCCCATTTTGTTTATTTCCACTTGCTGCTTTGTAGTTCCATTCAGCTTGTGAGTCGCGAAGATGCACATCATACAATGATACAGCAGGCCAAATCTAGAAGAGAAAGATGAACATTTAACTGGACCCCCCAATAAGATGAACATTTATGCTTTCAAAATTTTTTGCGAATTTTTGATGTTCATCTTTTTTTCTCGATTTTTTTTCGATGAACATCTTACAATCGGTAGGTCTGACAGACCCACCTGTGCATCGGAAGGGTATGGCGTGTTTTCAAGCTCCCAACAGGACGATTGATGTGATTACCGTAAATCCTCCAATAAGCGCCCTGGGCGCTTATTTTTTCAACCTACCTCTAGGGGGGGGGGGGGGGGCGCTTATGGGAGGGGGGGCGCTTATTCGAGGGGGGGCGCTTAATAACTCGACCCCCTCCTGAGTGCCAAAATTTCACCATAATTCCCCGCTGTTGTCACATTATTGCGCACATCTGCATAGATTTGCGGCTGAAACTGTACAGCTATTGATCAGAATACATGAATTCAGTAGTATTGCTGTCATACGTTGTGTCAATCTTGTGTTAGGAATGGTGGACAGAACACATATGGTAGTACTAGTACTGCTGTACTAACAAAAAGGGGGGCGCTTATTGGAGGGGAAGGCGCTTATTTTTTCAACCTTCCTCTAGGGGGGGGGGGGCGCTTATTAGAGGGGGGGGGGGGCGCTTATTCGAGGGGGGGGGGGGGGCGCTTATTGGAGGATTTACGGTAACTCCAAAAGACATGTATTATTTGGCCTATTAACGCCCTTAATCCTTTATGAAAGGCATTTGGTACATCCTTGTCAAGTTAACTTGTTAAACTGACAGGAGAGGAAACACTTATTCGAGGGGGGGGGGGGGGGCACTTAAACGTGGTAATACGGTACGCAAGCAAGTTTTTGGGCATTGGTACAAAGCCATTGACAACCAACCTTTAACATAGTGTAGCACGAAGCTCAGTCAATTCGCGCTAACAAAACAAAATTTTCAGATATTGCAATGACCAAACCAACCTACCTACATAGCATTAAATCCTCCAGAAATGAAATCGTGATATTTGACACTGTCATCTCGCGTGCATATTGTGGGTTCATAACGTCGAACTGAAAAGGTTTCCTCTTTTGTTCTGCGGCGCGTCCTAATTATCAAATCGAATCCAGTTAGAAGTGCGCTGCTTGATGGCATCAACTCAAACCACTACAAGCCAACCCATTGCTTTCATTCTCGCTATATTTCTCTATTCTGGTTAAGTAGACTGAAACACATATTGACTTCATTGCATCATTACAGAAGCGAAGCCATTTCAAAACTTGAATGCCACATCAGTAACCTGTTTTCATTTCTAAATATTGGAGAAAATGCATGGCAGTAATAGACAACGGCGACACCACTTCAAGCTGTCTCCAGAACCGGACTGAAGCCGACCTTACTGCGGACAATTTATCACCTATGCCAAGCAGACCGTTGATTTGGTTCGAATTTTCAGTCTCGCTTACTCCAACTTTAAGTAGGCAAAGTGGCAAAATAGCCCATGATTACAAGAAACTTACATAGCTGTAAGGGTTGGGAGTTCCTCACGAGCCTCCCCAGCCTGGGTGTCGAACTTTAGAGGCGAAACACCCTGTACCGTTTCCAGAATTCTTACGTCATACAACAAACCCCTCCCAAAGTTTAGGCTAGGTAAGTTAGGTTTAAGTTACATCTATCTTAAGTCTACTCATATGGCCCTCACGTTGTAATACAACTTGTCCCAGTGGCTGAAAGCATACGCGAGCAGTTTATGCTGGTACTCCACCAGGTCTACACCAGAGGGTGTAAACCAGTCCTGAATGGCCTCCGCCCGACTTGAATAGGAATGACGCAATGGCCGTGAAAATAGCTCTGCCGTTTTATTTGAATTCTTCTTCTGAAAAGTGGATGTTTTCTGTTTAGCAACATTTGCCTACAAAGCAGGCTGCGTGTGTAAAAAGTTCAACCTATGTATGCTTTGTGTCTGTCAAATCTTGGTGAAAAGTACATATATGCAGACAACCTTATTCACATCATTCAGCCATATCTGGAAAAAGTATCTTGAGACTTGAGAGCGTGCACTATGGATTATGTACTGCTGTCCCCATGATTCGGTTATCACACAGCTAATCTAGGCGATCAGTGATATCGCCGCGTTGTCAATATGATATCGGCATGACATCGAAGTTTTTAACTGTGTGAATACAGTAAATACTGTAATAAGCCTCCGGGGGCTTATTTTTTCAACCCCCCTCTAGGGGAGGGGGGGGGAGGGGTACTATATGAGGGGGTTGGGGCTTATTCGAGGGGGGGGGGGGGCTTAATATTTCGACCCCTCTTCCGGAGACCCAAGGTACACAGAATGTACGCTTGCCATACAGAACATACCTTCCAGGCACTGAATATCCTTAACATAGCATGTACTAAGGGTATATTTACTACATATAGTAGTTGTAGTAGTACTATAGTACAGTATACCTGCATACAGTATGCCTTACAGTACACATACATGTAGGTAGTACATAAGGTAGGGAGTACTGTTGGAGGAGGGGGGGGCTTATTTTTTAAACCTCCCTCTAGGGGGGTACTACTGGAGGGGGGAGGCTTATTCGAGGGGGCTTATTAAAGTACAGGGTGTCCCAGCTATCTATCCGGGGTTTCATTCGCTAATAACTTCCGCAATTTTCAACGAAATTCGACCAAATTTGCACACGATATAAACACATCCAAGGAATTTTTGTGTCCTAAGTTTGACCTTGCTGCGACCAAAATTGCCTGAATGGCAAGGGTTTGTTGATGATTGGTCAGTTTTGTACGTGCCTGTAGTACGAACACCAACTTTGCAGCCGCCGTTTTCAAGCTTTGCACCATACATTAGGCCCAACGCTGGGCATGACGTACTACAGGGAGTGGCTGACAAACTGTAAAATCTTCAGGCTATTTGGTGCAGCGAATGGGAAATGGCGCCACTTTGCGCAACATCGTGTCGGAACTCGCTGCGTTCTACAGGGGAAAGTCTCTCCCATTTCGGACATGACATTGCGCAAAGTAGCGCCATTTACTGTTCAATCTATCAAATTGTCTAATATTTTTATAGATTGTGAGAAACACCCTCCTGTATGTTATCCCAAAGTTTGGGGCTAATACAAGGTTGGAATTCTCACTCCCATTTACGCGCACGTACAAAACTGACCAATCATCAACAAACCCTTGCCGTTCAGGCAATTTTGGCCTGAACAAGCTCAAATTTGGTCCACAAAAATTCCTTGGATGTGTTTATATCGTGTGCAAATTTGGTCGAATTTCGTTGGAAAATGCGGAAGTTATTAGCGAATGAAACCCCGGATAGATAGCTGGGACACCCTGTATTTACGGTATGCCACATCCAACAAGAGAACTTGCCAAATGTTTGGTGCGGTCGTTCTTCATCAGGAATTGCCTTTGACGTACCACCTTACTGTTTCTGCGTTCACATTCATCAATGAACAACAGATTTGACAATTTGTGAAATTTCGCCATATAATCTTCTGTTTCTGTCAAATTCCACTTTTCGAAAAGTTTCTTTTTGTTGCAAATTATCCGCGGTGTATGCCCTTGCCATTTCTGTAGAAATTCAGCCGCTAGATCATCTGACGAAAAGTCGATTTTGGCGTTTTTATAATTTGATTCTTAATATCTCGAAATTGCAACTATTAAAAACTGCAAGGATGCGTCACATAAATAATCCTACCAATGGCATGCAGCCGATCCTTCCATTTCTGTATTCAGGCTCGTCAAAATATGATGGTCTATTTTTGTCAATTTAAGGAATTTCAACAAACAGTCATGTATTTCTATCAAATTTTACGTTTCCAAAAGATTCTTTTGCGTTACAAATTATCTATGCCCTTGTCATTTCTGAAAAAATTTCATCTCTAGCTCTTCAGACCAAAATGCCGATTGTGGCATTTTTGTAATTTTGTTTGTAAATATCTTGACAATGCGACATTAGCAACAGAAACGGACAGTCCTCAGCGACCTTGACTCTACTTGACCACATATGCCACGTATCTTATTTCGGTGCCCCGGACACACAGACAGACAGGCAGACAGACAGACATTGTCAACCGCATATATACACCTCGCCGCGCTGAGGCACAGCGAAACGACGCTGACATTTCTCTCGATCAGGGTGTCATACTGTACAATAATAATTCCAGTCTTATAGTATAGTATAGTATGGTTGTGCTATACCATACTACAATTCGTTTTGGTATTCCAGTATTATACTATACTATACTAGAATTCCAACCATGGTAGGAATGATACTACAGTATAGTTGTTGTCAATTTCCGCTGCAAACTTCTTCAGTGCGCTGCTGCATTCTGACCAATTTATTCAAGTTTTCAGTAAAATTGAATGAAACTTTTGTAAATGGAGTAGATATACAACCATGCGGCCTTAAGTGCACAATTGAGGACACCAACTCTGCATTTTGAACATGATTTTCACAATTTTCAGTGGCTTCTATACTGGAATTCTATTCTAGTACCCTTTGCTACAATTCATGAATTGCCACCTATACTGCACTATGCTATACTACAATTCACAGGAAACGGAAAACTATACTTCACTCGAATTGAAAATCTCTCTTCCATACCATAATATACTATACTAGAATTATAATGAATTCCAGTATGACACCTTGATCGCGATCTTTTGGATTAGGAAGGCGAACTCTGCGACCGCTCCAGGCAAGTCGTTACATTTGAAGTGGCTCCGCACAGCCGCCTGCAGTGAAATTCTTATTGAGGCTAGTGGCATAGGTTCAGTTAAGGCCCTGCCTTGTGCTGTTGACAGGTAGGTACTATAATCTGGAAAAGTGCGGGCATAAAGAATGTTTGGACAAGTCGGACGGAACTCCTTTTTGAGAACCTTTTTGATGTCCGAATAGGCAGTTTCGCATACGGTGCAGTCCTTTGCAATCTCAGAGAAGGCTTTTGTCAGAGCATTTCCCATGTTCGAATAAGAACTTGTGGCTTCGTCCGAACATTTCTATGTCCGAACTTTTTCCGATTAGTCTGCTATTGTTTTGTCGCTACTTAGTCCTTGGTGGCACCGACAGTGTTACAATCAGGCCACTATTATTACAGTGCTCTACTACAAGCCAGTACTCTAGCGTTTGAACAAATGGTTGTGAATGTTGCTGGAAATGCTTTCACCGACAGATTTTAATAGAGGGGAGAGAGATTTTGTATTGCCGACCTTTCAATTGAAACTAATTGAAATCTGTAGGTACCCTAGCGTTGTCGCCGCCTACGCGCTATGTACCTGCGTCATATCCGACCACGTATGCACAATCACTTGCAGTGCGCACGTGTGTAGGTACCTTTGTTTTTGCTGACGTCACCACTATTCCAGGCTTGTAGACTGTTTTGGCCGAATTGACCTTCCATTTCTGGACATAACCCTTGAATAGACTAGGGGCCATTATCAGGTAAGAACTGGTGAAACCCTGAATATAGTGGTAGTGCTGCTTATTTCGCCGCGCCTCAGCGCGGCGAGGTGTATATATACGGATGACAATGTCTGTCTGTGTGTCTGTCTGTCTGTCTGTCTGTCTGTCTGTCTGTCCGTGGCACCGAAGTAAAACATGTGGCATATGTGGCCAAGTGGAGTCGAGGTCGCTGAGTATGGATCCAATGTCCGTTTCTGTTGCTAATTTCGCATTTTCGAGATATTCACAATTAAAATTCAAAAATGTCGAAAATCGACTTTTTCACCTGATGAGCTAGCCGCGAAATTTTTTCAGAAATAGAAAGAGCACGGACCGCTGATAATTTGTAACACAAAAGAAATTTTTTGTCGATGTGGAATTTGACAGAAATACGCAATTGTTTGTTGAAATTTTATAAATTGATGAAAATAGAACGTCATTTATTGACGAATGTGAATGCAGAAATTGAAAGGTCGTGAGCCAATAAGAATTTGTGACATGGTTTTACAGTTTTGAAATATTGCAATTTAGAGATATTTACAATTAAAATACAAAAATGCCGAAAATCGACTTTTTCGCCTGATGAGCTAGCGACGCAATTTCTTCAGAAATGGAAAGAGCACGGACCGCTGATAATTTGTAACACAAAAGAAATTTTTTGTCGATGTGGTGGAATTTAACAGAAATACGCAATTGTTTGTCGAAATTTCATAAATTGACGAAAATAGAACGTCAATCATTGACGAATATGAATGCAGAAATTGATAGGTCGTAAGCCAATAAGAATTTGTGACATGGTTTTACAGTTTTGAAATATTGCAATTTAGAGATATTTACAATTAAAATATAAAAATGCCGAAAATCGACTTTTTTGCCTGACGAGCTAGCGACGCAATTTCTTCAGAAACGGAAAGAGCATAGACCGCGGATAGTTTGTAACACAAGCAAAATTGTTTGCAATTATGGAATTTTATAGAAATACACTACAATTTGCCGAAATTCTACAAAATGACAAAAGTGTCATAACGCAGAAATACGTACACCAAACGAGATTCCTGGTAGAGAACGACTGCACCAAACAGTTGGCAAGTTTTTTTGTTCGATGCGGCGTATTCCCGCAGGCATAAAACTTCAGATGAACGGCGTCGTATCATGCCGATACCAGATAGCGAACGCGGCGATATCACTGAGCTTTAGATCAGTTGTACAGACAACCGTATCCTGGTGTAGCTGCATTTGAATTGTGGTACACGTTTTCAAGATACCTTCTCTAGATACGGCAAATTATGCGAATGAAATTCACTATACTGTTCACCAAAATTTGACAGACACAAAGTATAGATTGAACTTTTTACACACACAGCTTGTTTAGGAATGTAGCCTTCACATTGCAGCAAACCGATTGCCTCTGTTGAGCTGATTGGCCATGGAGATTCACTTAGGCGAATCCCATCGTGCCTTTGTGCTAAGGCAGTCATACTTTGTCATTCAAAACCATACTATGTATCAGCTAGACTATCAGCCAGTGCCTAGTAATAGTATTGATGATGTGAAGTGTGCGTGTAGGTACGTAGGTAGACCCCGTACGAGTCTAATGGGTGTACTGCTCTGCTGATGAAGGTTGAGTCCAAGACAGCGTATTGCAGAGTCAAGAGACAAGAGTGTCATACCAGGGCATGAAGTGATTCATGAAGTAGTATGGCGAAGAGCTGGTCCTTCTGTTTCAGCCCATATTCGCAGATTGTCATGACTCCACCAACAGGTCTAAACTCAAAGGTCATGATGCTGTTACCATTGAACACGCTTCGATAATAAAAACCGATTGGAAACTTGTCTGACATTAAAACGAGTTGCGATTTTTTTGAGAGAGTGTTAGAACACACCGGTCTTACTCTGCTCTACTCAACGAGCCCCCATTCGCAAAGCGATTTGCACAGCAATATTGAATTTTTGAGATCTACCCAATGAGCCAAAGATCGACATTTACATTTTTTTGATTCATCATAAAGACGTAGGCTCTGTCACTGAGGGAACATACCAAAAGTCAAAGCGAACCATGCAGATGCTAGGATCATCTACCTGGATGAGTGACTCCACAGAAGCTTTGGGGGGGGGGGGCGGAAGGGGGTTGGGGCGGGGGGGGGGGGGGGCGTTGGGGAGTGATAGATGCAGCAACACCAAAAGTTATATTTCCCAAGTTTCTTTGCTACAGTGCTTACTTAAGGTACAAATCGTCAGGCCCAGAGTCAACTGTGTCTCGATGGTAGACAACCTGGGAGGGCAGGCGGCACATTCTGGCGTAAGCTAGCACTAGACCCTGTTGAAGTTGGCGTCGAAGTGACTAAGTCGCTAAGTAGGAATTACTATTTTATCAGTTGTGCACGGATTTGTCACACTGGAATTGTTCCGCATCTCTGCGTGTGGCACGTTTTTAAATCTCTGTCTTTGAATATTCGTCCCTAGAGTGAGTAACTAAGGAGAATAATTTACGAATACGGTATCTCAAAACGCACCCAATTCACCTGTTGTATGTATATGTATGTATGTAGTGCATAATATAATATGTATATATATTACCTACCAAGATTTGTGCTGAGAATCAATCATTTCTGCCAATCAAACCTCTTATAACTGTACGGTTACGTAGGAAGGAATTATGTATGCTCGATTCCTCACTAACGCTAAACCTAAATACTTCCCAGGAGGTAACTTTTTTGGACTGAATCTATTATTAATTCTAGATTACAAGTTGTACGCGTGACGTGCTGTGTGAGCTCACTTTGCAGTGGTCTTTTCCAGTTTCGCGATATGCCACAAACAGAATGAAATGAGCTCGAACAGCTTCCACTTGGCCATCCTTGGAAGCGTTGCGTAAAGTGGTGCCACACACTACACAAATGTTGTGGACAATTTGGACATAGAGACAGACAGCAAAGATGGAATTTAACTGGAGGAAATTAAGTGTGTTACTCGTTCTCCGCTGATCCCATTCCCCCCACTCAAATTGTGTCTGAGAATGTCTGAGGAGTACTCTATCCCCAAGCCTCCAAATATATCCACATCTCCTCAAGCAAGACTGCAACGTCATTTAGGCAAACCTTAACTGGTTTATGAACTGAAACTACACTAGTGAAAGGAGCTGAACCTGAAGAATAAAAAGTGTACTAAAACAGAATCGGCAATCTTTCTTGCGACATTACAAAGCACTGACTTTGCGACAGCTAAAGAGGCGAGATACTGCCACCCCTTCTGCATACATCTACACTTTTGTTGGCATAATACAGTCCCGTCCGGAAATTACCCTACATGCGTACGAAGTACGCGTTTTGCGTACTAAATACGCGTACGTGCGTTATCTATGCAAATTCACACAATGCGAAATGATTCAAACCTGCAGTTTGATATGCTAAAGGTTTGATTATGGATTCACGATATCATTCTGCCGCTTGCCATGACACATTTCAGCCAGAACGCTTCAGTTTTGATAACAGTGCATATGCATTTGCATATATTGGGTTGTACGCGTACTTAGTACGCAACCGCGTACTTCGTACGCAATACGCGTACTTTTTGGGGTAATTTCCGGACGGTACTGTAGGTCACAGAGAAGTTGGATTTAAACAAAACGCAACTGTAGCAGCTCAAAACAAATGCATACGATTTTTTATTCAAACCCATGCAAAATTATGAGTCCGTTCCTTTGCACAACGCCTTCCTTGTCGATAGAGTCTTTAGAGCAGCTGATTGTGTCGTTTGAGTCGAGCCCCGTTCTGAGCTCTTCGACACTGCTGAAATTTCCTGAGCTTGTTATTACAAAACGCAAGTAGACGACTTTTACGACCATTTTATGCTCAAGTACAAAGTGATGTGTTTTCGTGGAGAATTATCTAAACCAGAAGACTACAGAAATGTGGCCTTGGTTAGCGCAACCAGAAGTGAAAATTTGCGTTTTACGTACCGGGTGTTCCGAAACTCTAGCGGCCCCTCGCCAGCAAGCTGTTGGAAAGCCAGAAGGGTGAAACTTGGGGACATGATTTCCCAATGTGTTGTTGACACGTCTGACGTCAAATTTCAGCACCCAAGTACTGTTCGTACTGGAATGGGAGCTCGAAACGCAAATTGGTCGCTCACGCTGGGCCTAGGGGTGACCACAGAAACTCCTCTAGTTTCAGTTTCAGTATCAGTATCAGTATTCATTTTAGTTTCAGTATCAGTATCAGTTTTTATTTTAGTTTCAGTATCAGTTTCAGTTTCAGCAAACAAATTTCTTGAGTTTCAGTTGTTGAAACAGAGTTTCAATATTAAGTATGCTGGTCGCGGATGTAAAGCGTACGTGCAATCCTGCATGGATACGTTGCTGAGTTGCTGATTACCAAACATACGGTGCATTCCAATTTATTTCGCTATTGTCAAACAAGCTGTTTTAAAAAAGTTGAGTTGTTTTATTAATACAGAGTGGTTTGTGAGTATTTTAAAGTGGAAGAGTGAAGGAGTGGATACTTTTGTTAAGGATTTCGAAGCCTTTCCGATATGACGCGCGCCCGCCCGGAGTCCACTATTCATGCGCTACTTCTGACACGCTCCTTTCTGAGGGGTTCTTGCAGGGCAACATTGGGATCGCCCGGGATTAATTTTTTGAGCAAGGCAAACGCATTTCTGAGCGGTTGTTGCAAGGCAACATTGGGATCGCCCGGGATTAATTTTTTTTGCAGACAAAGTTGTTCGTACGACAAGAGTTAAAAAAACAAAAGTATTTCTTTAGGAATGACCGCTCAACAACTGCCTCAACGTAAGCGTTCAAACGGTCGACTAATGCCGCTCTACAACGTACGACAAGCGAGTTAGGGCCGATTTGCTGTTTGAACCTTTGAGTTACTGTAGCTCGCGAAATTCAAAGTTTTGAATCTCGACTTCTCTTAAAGGAATGAGCAGTGTGCCGAAACCTATTCAACGTGCTCAAGATCGTCTCTCTACGACGAAAGACGAGCGAGTTAGAGAAGTTTTGCGTTTTGAACCGTTGAGTTACTGTAGCTCGCGATATTCAAACCTTTGAGTTTCGACCAATCGAAGAACAAATGATCAGTGAGTCGAGAGCTGTCCGACAAACTCAAGATCGTCTCTCTACGACGCACGCTGAGCGAGGTAGAGCGATTTCTGTGTTAAAAACGCGAGAATGTCGCTTTTCGTGTTGCGTGTTTGCGTAATTAACAAATTCTTTACGTCAAGTGAAAGAGTACGTTGAGACCTTTTAGTTGACCTATCGCACTCCGCTCTACGACGTAAGACGAGCGTGTTACAGCCGTTTTGCGTTTTGGACCTTCAAGTTACTGTAGCGCGCGCAATTCAAACTTTTGAATTTCGACTTGTTTTAACGGAATTGTCAGTGTGCCGAAACCTATTCAGCGAACTCAAGATCGTCTCTCTATAACGAAAGACGAGCGAGTTAGATAAGTTTCGCGTTTTAAACCTTTGGGTTACTGTAGCTCCCGAAATTCAAACTTTTGAGTTTCGAACAATAGAAGAACAAATGATCAGTGAGTCGAGAGCTATCCAACCAACCCAAGATCGTCTCCCTACGACGCACGCTGAGCGAGTTAGAACGATTTCTGCGTTAAAAACGCGAGAATGTCGCTTTTCGTGGTGCGTGTTTGCGTAATTAAGAAAACTTTTAATGCCAAACGAAATAGCACGTCGAGACCTTTTAGTTGACCTATCGCGCGCCGCTCTACGACGTAAGACGAGCGAGTTACAGCCGTTTTCCGTTTTGACCTTCGGGTTACTGTAGCGCGCGCAATTCAAACTTTTGAATTTCGAAGTCTCTTAGCGACATTACCAGTGAGTCGAGAGCTTTCCGTAGAGCCCAAGATCTCCTTCCTACGACTTTCCAACACCGAGATCTGAGAGCGTAACGCACGAACGAACGAACGGACGCACGCACGCACGAAAAGCTCTCGTAGGGGTTCGCCCGGCTGAGGCCGGGCGAAAAAACAATGCGCCAAATCCACGTAAGATGAGCCTAACATACGCCTCAAGTATTGTTATTAAAACAGAACCTATGTAGTTTCAATAGTGCTTACTGAAACTAGTTTCAGTATTGCACTAATACCGATTCTTTTTGAGGAGTGACCAGTTTAGTTTCAGTTTCAGTATATTAATTGAAACTAAAACTGAAACTGAAAATCGTGGAGGAGGCTCGCCAGCAGCAGGAGCACCTGGCGGCTCTTCGAAATGAGACATTTGATTGCAATTCAAATCGCTCGTTCTGATATTCGTTTCAACAGCACTCGGAAGCATCGTTTCTCCTCTTTGCAGTGATACAAGTCGCAGTGAAATAGCTGCGGTACAGCACAAGTTGTGGCTGCTGCAAGTCAGTGGGTCTTGAGAAAATGACCAATTTTGCGTTTCGACCTCCAATGCCCGCTCGAATGAGCCTAGGGTGCTGAAATTTGGCGTCATGCGTGTCAACACATTTGGCTAACATACAGTATCCCCAATTTTCATCCTTCTGGCTTTCCAACAGCTTGTTGGCGAGGGGGGTGCTGTAGTTTCGAAACAGCAGGTAATTCCATTGATTGCAAAAGTCTTTACCTACAAGCTCAGAAAGGAACAGGATCAAACTAACTTACAAGTTGTGTTCTGAAAACGGAAACTTGAAAGCACCCTCCAAGTAGTGTTTCAACTGCTGTCCGGCTTTCTGCAGGAACAAAACATTGGAAAAGAACAAGAGTACATGAAATGCAATTCTAAACACTGTCACACACCCTCAAGGTGGTCAAATTTTCTGGGTGGTCCTTCAGTGCCGTTGCAACATGTGCATATTCGATCAGCTCAATCTTAAAATAGTGACAGAGCAACATGTGTGTGCATATAGGGAGTAGGTAGGTATGTACATGCTGTTCAGTGTTCAAACAGGTTAACTCTATTGTGAAGCAACACGCACTCTAAATTTTTGAGGAGCCACAATGGCTCCTGCCAGCGATGGCAGACTGTCTGCACTGAATTGGATTAGACCATCTTGACGTCTTTTGACCTTCAAATCTGCAATCTTCTCGGCAAACTCGAGATCTGACTCCTTAACAAACGAGAAAGCGTTGTTTAACACTGCCATGCATTTCTATGCTTTCTAATATTGTAGTACAGCAGAAATAGTGTGTCTGCACTCTGTGTCACCTTCCAGCTGGTGCATCTAGACGTAATGCAACAATGTCGACCTTTGTTTGCAGACTGTGAAGATATTGCGTAATACCGCAAATCCTCCAATAAGCCCTCCCCCCTCGAATAAGCGCCCCCCTCCAATAAGCGCCAATCCTAGAGGAAGGTTGAGAAAATAAGCGGTCCCCTCCAATAAGCGCCTACCTTTTGTAGCTACAGGTGGTACTAACACTACTATATGTGCTCTGTGACCATTCCTACCACGATCAAAAGCCATGTAGTTTCCGTCTTAAATCTGTGCAGATGTACGCAAAAATGTGACAACAACGAGTTGGTGAAATTTTGTCACTCCTGAGGGGTCGAGTTACTAAGCGCTCCCCCCCCCTCGAATAAGCGTTCCCCCTCCAATAAGCGCCCCTCCTAGAGGTAGGTTGAACAAGCTTAGAGTAAAAACTGGGTACCCGATGATGGTTGATTGGCATTGTATAGTATGTCGTGCATTTGAGGAGTATATTCAATATTGTGTCAGAATAGAAACTTGAGCATTTTTTTCTTCGGGGAGTATCGCCGCAGTTACCTCGAGTTTCCGAAGAAAGTTTGTGCCATTGTTGGGCATTCGATGCCTATATGGTGCATTGGTGGGTACTGATCCACAAATGGATCAGGAACGTTCACCGCAGGTTCACTTTGGAATGAAGAGGGTCTAAATGGGCCGACGCCCTTTTCTTTTGGGTCACAAATGCGGATGGTGACGATACCGTTGCTGTAGATTGCAGAACCGCACAATCAACAGACTTGCCGCGTTTCGTTTTCAATTGAATAGGTTGTTTTTTCAATTGAAAGTTTGTGCCGTTGTTGGGCAATCGATGCCTGTAAGGCGCACTGGTGGGTACTGATCCATAAATGGATCAGGGATGTTCGCCGCAGGTTCACTTTGGAATAAAGAGGGTCTAAATGGGACGACGCCCTTTTCTTTTGGGTCACAAATGCGGACGGTTACGGTACCGTTGCTGTAGATTGCAGAACCGCTCAGTGAACAGAATTGCCGCGTTTCATCTTTGATTGAATAGATGGCAAAAACATACGTTGCCAGACACATCCACGGAAAAATATTGCTAAGTTTTAGCCATTTGAAATTGCCGCAATCTGCCATGTTTGAAAAAAGACCTTGAAAATATCCCTAATTTCGTTAATTCTAAAATATGAAACTGTTGTATAATTACTTGACATACTGCGCCCGATTCATCCACACAAAGATATTTTGAATTTTAAGTTGTTTGAAATTGTCGAAATTTGGCAATTTTGAGAAAAACCTCGAAAATATCCCTAAATTCGTTAATTATAAAATCTGAAACTATTTGATAAATACTAGGTAGACTATGCCCTACACAACCATGCAAAGACATTCTGAAATTTAAGCTATTCGAAATTGTCGAAATTTGGGAATTTGACAAAACCCTTGAAAATATCCCTAATTTCGATAATTATAAAATCTGAAACTATTTGGTAAATACTTGACAGACTATGCTCGACACATCCGTTAAAAGAAATTTTGAAATTTAAGCTGTTTGAAATTTTCGAAATTTAGTGACAAAATTCTTAACAAAATCCTTAAAAATATTCTAAATTACGTTAATTATATTCGCTGAAACTATTTGCTAAATACTTGGCAGACCATGCTCGATGCATCGGTGCAAAGAAGTTTTGAAATTTAAGCTGTTTGAAATTGTCGAAATTTGGGAATTTTGACAAAACCCTTGGAAATATCCCTAATTTCGTGAATTCCAAAATCCGAAACTATGTCACAAATCCATCGCGTCTTATGCCCTTTCCATTTCTGCAAAAACTTTGCCGATACGACTTGTAAATAGTAGTGTCATTTTTGACATTTGCATATTTTAATTGTAAATATCTCGAAATAGCAAAATTAGCAACAGAAACGGACAACGGCACGTTACTCAGCGCATTCGACTCCATTGGATGGCACTAACCGTCATGTCTAGTTTTGTGACAC
This sequence comes from Linhomoeus sp. GSCO2_2, assembly GCA_030248115.1. Lineage (NCBI taxonomy): Eukaryota > Metazoa > Nematoda > Chromadorea > Monhysterida > Linhomoeidae > Linhomoeus > Linhomoeus sp. GSCO2_2. The sequence continues at coordinate 19,290 of JASAMZ010006589.1, read as the reverse complement.
CCACAGACTCACAGACACACGAAGAGACAATAGCGTCCGTATATATGTCACAGGCGATGGCCGTCTTCAGTCAATGTCCGTCTAGATGGCCATCGCCTGATGCGTCAGTCAATCCCCGTCTAGACGGCCACAGCCTGGTCGATCAGGCCGCAGCCGTCTAGACGGCAATCGCCTGATGCGTCAGGCGATGGCCGTCTTTTCGCGTTCTGTCTTAGTTTCGGACACAGTGTATTCCTTTGAAATTAGGCGTCGCAGTCTGGCGGGTCGAAGCTTAGGCTTAACGCGACTGGTGACCGACTTCAGGGCGCGCGGAGCGCGCCCTGAAGTTGGTGGTCGCGCTAAGCCTCAGCTGAGACCCGCCAGGCGCGACGCCGACCGAGTTTTAGTGCAAACAGCAAGTGGAATGAATACTCCTCCAGTTACTTCACCTCCTGCTCAGGCCGGGCTCAGGCCGTGCCCCTTCCCTCTGCCAGCGCTTACGACAGCTTTCACTTTGAAGACGGCGATTGACTGGTCCATCAGGCGGTGGCCGTCTTTTCGAGCAGAAGACGGCTATCGCCTGACGCACCAGGCGATGGCCGTCTTTTCCCCGAGAAGACGGCCGCGGCCTGATCGACCAGGCGATAGCCGTCTAGACGGCTATCGCCTGAAGACGGCTGCTGACTGCAACATATATACTCGCCGCCCTGGGGGGCGGCGAAAAAATAAGCGCCCTGGAGGATTTACGGTACCTTGTTGAACTGTGAACTGTGAAGAGGATAGCGTAAACAACAACACCGCGTCGCGCGCTGCCAGGCTGAATTCGACCGGTTCTTCCAGTATATGAACGAGTATCACCCTCAGCTCGCGTCGTTACGTTTTACTTGCGAGTCTGAATGTACCGCGGGCAGTTTACCGTACTTGGATATTCTAATCAACCGATTGCCTGGCCCTTCGTTCAGCTACTCCGTGTACCGCAAGCCTACCCATAGCAACCGCTACTGTCACCCTCTGTCTACTGTCTACTGTCTGTCAAAATTCTGATAGAGACTGCAAAATCGCAATGTTTGCGGCGCTGATTTTCGACAGATTTTGGTACAATATACCTAGGCTGCTGCGCTGTCATCATTTTCGCAACAATTGAGTCGAAAAACAAAATCTATATGCATTGGCAAAATCTTGTGAAAAGCTTCTGAGGTTACGCCCTCCACTGCCCGCATTCAAGAATCTTGAGCCCGTCACTGGCTGTGACTATTGACTTTACCTAATTTACCTTTGGTTACAAAGAACCACGTGTAATCTATCTTGCAATCACCGCTGTATTTCGTTCTTCTTTGCTACACGGTCACACTTGGTCAAAATCGCGCTACTTTGGAAATTGAATTAGTAGAACGCATAGTCAAAACACAAAATGTCGAGGGTTTTACCCTGGTCGGAGCAGGGTCGAAATTTTCTACCCTCGAGGGTAGACGTCAGGGGTAGAATGCGCGTTCGGAATATGAAACCACCCTTGAGGTGGTCCAGGGCGACCCTCGAGGTTTTTTGCCCTCGAGGTTTTCCCTGGAGGGTGAAATGTGCGTTCGGAATATGAAATCACCCGTGAGGTGGTCGAGGGCGACACTGGAACCCTCGAGGGTCGTGGGTTTTCGCGTTTCGGAATATGGCCCCAGTCGGCTTTACCAAAGTCAGTCCTTTATGCTACTGTAAGAGCTATGCGTCGTCGTGCAGAGCGCTACTGTGTGACAGGCACTGGTAGGTATGTTTCGGAAATTCAGTCCCTTCATTCTGCTTTCACGGCCAACGGGTACGCAGGTAGCATGCTCAATAAGTGCCTTCACTACGCACTGCCAACTAAACGTCCCTCTCAACCCAGTGTGGGTACAGTAGTTCTGCCGTTTTATGGTAACACGTCTTACAAATTGCGCCGACTGCTAGAAGGTAAGGGCCTTCGCGTTTATTTCAAATCGCCGCGTAGTTTGGGTTCCCTTCTCTATCGTAAACTAGACTGGGAGAAATCCAATCCCTTAGATAGGAAATCTGTAGTGTATAAGGTTTCGTGTAGCCAATGTTGTGCTGTGTACATTGGTGAAACGCAGCGTTCTGTTCGAAAACGCCTGTCTGATCACGCGTCGGCCATTCGCCATGGTAAGCAAGACTACTCGGGACTGGTCAAACATTGTATTGAGCGCGGCCATAGCTACAGTGTAGATACCGTCCAGATACTAGACGCGGAGTCGCATACTTGGCGTCGTAAGATAAAGGAAGCGATGTATATCGCGGCCGAGAGCAATTCGTGCAACATTCAAGGCGCGTCAGTTCCCATTTCGAACGCCTGGCTGTCTTTGTGCAGCGCTTTGAGGTGAATCGTGTTTGTGTGTGTGCGCGCGCGCGTTGTTCGTCCACACTTGCCACATTCGTTCGCTCTTTCAGTGATTGGGTATTTGGCCTGATGAAGCCGGCTGGCAAGCCGGCGAAACGTCGCCTTAAATCAGTGACAGCGCTGGGAAGCCATTGATTGCTCAATTCCTAAACAACAACACCTCGACAATTACTCCTCCGCAGATCCCTTCTTCTTCGAGTTCTTCTTCGTCATCTGATAGATCCTCAGGAGGTGTCACTGTAGTTAAACGACAGTACACGCCCCATAGGAGCACCAGCCCAATAGCGGACGCCTTCATGTTACATGCAAGCGATACAGGCGTTAGAGTGATGCAAGAACCGTACGTACAGGGCTTGTATACAGTGCTAGCTAGTTGGTCACAAGGTTATTTGAGTTTTCTGTCCGATAGAAAAGTCCCCTGGGCGGCGCGTTCTCACGACATTGCGCTTAAAACGGAGCTTGTTTCGCTCGGCCTCAGCCGAGCGAACCCTATCAAGAGCTCGGCGTGCGTACGTGCGTACGTACGTCCGTGCGTACGTACGTCCGTGCGTACGTACATACGTACGTACGTACATAAGTGCGTACGTGCGTACGTCGCGCTCGATTCGGGCTTAATAACTCGCTCGTCTGACGTCGTAGGGTGGAGTTTGAGATATCGTCGAGTAGCCTGCGGACTCCTCTCGCCATCTGAGTGTTCAAAACTGAAATAAGTTTGCAAACTCGCGCGCTACAGTATCCCAAAGTGGGGTTCATTTTAAGACAAAAATTTACCGAACTTAGTCAAATCGCATATCAAGGTGAAGCGCTCGAGCTCCTGAGCACGAATCCGACAACAAAAAGTTTCAAAAGTTTAAATAGAGAGTTACAGTGACCAAAACGCGTCGAAAACTGAAAACCACATGCTTGCTTCGGGCTTAATAACTCGCTTGTTTGGCGACGCTGAGTTGAGTTCGACACATCGACGGGTAGCCCTTGGACTCCTCTCGCCAACTATGACGTCGAAATAATAACAAGTTTTAAAAATTGCGCGTTACAGTATCCCAAAGTAAGGTCCGCAAAAAGTCAAAACTTCATCGAACCTAGTCGAATCGCATATCAAAATGAAGCGCTCGACCTCCTGAGCAATAATTCGACAACAAAAGGGTTCAAAAGTGCAAGCAGAGGGCTACAGCAACCAAAACGCGATGAAAGCTGCAGATTATGGTTTGGTATATCTTGGCGCTCGTGCGTTGCGGACCGGTGGTCTTGACATCGCTGAAGAGCTCACTGCAAGCCAACATCAAATCATGCTCACCATTAACCTGTAGTTTTGCGTTAGATTCCAGTGTCTTTTTTAAATTCAGTCTGGAAAAAATGATTTTCTTGGTGTAAAGAATTAAACGCGAGCGATACCAATGTTGCGTAGCAAGACCACTCCAAAAAATGTAGTCGTGAGGAGAGTCAAGACGCTGGACGAATCAGGAAGGGGCCTTGCTACAATCTCAGTAAAAATTCAAAGCTCAAAACCACTCCGCTTTTTTCGCCGCGCCTCAGCGCGGCGAGGTGTATATATACGGATGACAATGTCTGTCTGTCTGTCTGTCTGTCTGTCCGTGTGTGTTTCCGTGGCACCGAAGTAAACCATGTGACATATGTGGTCAAGTAGAGTCAAGGTCGCTGAGTGCGGATCCAGTGTCCGTTCCTGTTGCTAATTTCTCATTTTCGAGATATTTGCAATAAAATTCCAAAATGTCGAAAATCGACTTTTTCGTCTGCTGAGCTAGCGGCGAAATTTCTTCAGAAATGGAAAGAGCATAGGCCGCAGATAATTTGTAACACAAAGGAATTTTTTGGCAAATGTGGAATATAATAAAAATACACGATTATTTATCAAAATTCCATAAATTGACACAAATGGATCGTCATTTATTGACGAATATGAATGCAGAAATGGATAGGTCGTACGCCAATAAGAATTTGTGACATGGTTTTACAGTTTTGAAAAATTGCAATTTAGAGACATTTACAATTAAAATACGAAAATGTCGAAAATCGACTTTTTCACCAGATTAGCTAGCGACGAAATTTCTTCAGAAATGGAAAGAGCCTAGACCGCGGATCATTTGTAACACAAAGGAAATTTTTTGCAAATGTGGAATTTAATAGAAATACGCGATTGTTTATCAAAATTCCATTAATTGACACAAATAGAACGTCATTTGTTGACGAATGTGAATGCAGAAATGGATAGGTCGTACGCTAATAAGAATTTGTGACATGGTTTTACAGTTTTGAAAAATTGCAAATTAGGGATATTTACAATTAAAATACGAAAATGTCGAAAATCGGTTTTTTTCGCCTGATGAACTAGCGACGAAATTCTTGAGAAATGGCAAGCGCATAGACAACGGATAATCTGTATAACAAGAGAAAATTCTTGCTAAGGTTAAATTTGATACAAGTTTTCAAAATTTTGATAGAAATGCCAAAATTCTTTGCCAAGACTGTTGCTCACTGATGAATGTCACCGCAGAAATACGTACAAATCAAACGGAATTCCTGGTAGAGAACGACTGCATCAACATTTGGCAAGTTATTCTTATTTGAGTTGGCGTATTCACGCAGGTATAAAACTTCAGATGAACGGCGTCGTATCATGCCGATAACATATAGCGAACGCGGCGATATCACTGAGCTTTAGATCAGCTGTACAGATAACAGTATCGTGTGAATAGCTGCACTTGGTTTGCGGCACACGTTCTCAAGATACCTTCCCTAGATACGGCTAATGGTGTGTGTAAAGTTCACTATACTGTTCACCAAGGTTTGGCAGACACATTGTATAGGTTGAACTTTTTACACACACAGCTTGTTAAAAAAACTTGTTTTCCAACAATGCGTGCGGTTAAGGTCTATCGAATGGTGTTACCGACCGAATGCGGTTACCGAATGGTGATTACTATTACAGAAATGAGTGAAATTCAGTTTTGAAATTTTCATGATTGGACGCTATTTGCAGAAGTGAAATTGCATTGTGATTTTGACATCAGCCAAACGCCGTGTGCCTCCTACAATGTGCGTGTGTTTCTGTTCTGTTGTTTGTCCGACGCGAGCCCACAAAAGGAGCGCTCTTTGTCTGTGCAGTGCCTATGTGTACTTGCTGTGGGTCTGCCGAAATGCCACATTCCGCTCTACTCGGTCTGGTCAACAGTTAGACGAAATGTCGTGAGAACATAGCAGGCGGCAGCCAGTTTCCACAGAGTCGTGTGGTCTCAAAAGTCAACCTGCATTCCGTCTGTCAGTAACACACAAGCGCAATTTTCGACGCACAAGTGGTGGCTACGCTCGTTTTGTACAGTATATCTGTCGACTTTGTGTCATAATATGCAGAAAGAATAACAGTTATGAAACTGCAGTTTCCCGTCTTATTATTATTGTCGTTGGTAGAGCATCGTTTGGTGTATGCAGGCTTATCGCTGGACAATGAAGAAGTTCGTCCAACCGAAGGATGCGGTGGCGCCACAATGACGGTAGGCTGCACGCAAAATTGAAACTGTTTTGTAATCATTGCTGCGTTGCTGTAGGTTGTAGCATACATTGTTTTGCGTCTAAATATACATATTTGACTTGCTGCACCACATAGAATGTATCACTAACTGAGCTAAATTGAATTAAGGAGAGCGACATCAAGTTCATTAAAAGGTGGGCCGACTACAGACAGTCTAAGGGTTTGACTGAATTCGCTGGTCCAGAATTGCCATCATTGAATGAGACAATGGTGGAACATCAAACTTTGAAGGTGAGTGACGCATAGCAAAAGACAGCGAGCTTGTCATGAAAGATCTTTGACGTTTTGTCATCCCTTTTGGTACGATGACCCACATTTTGTAGCACAATGAATGATTCTGCTATCGTTTACTGTTTGACTGCTTATGTACGTTGACCGCAACACCTTTCTCAAAGGTTGAGATGATCGAGCTAACGTCTGCTGCCAGGAAGCTGCAAGGCAACCCTAACAAGCTGGCCACATTCCGGGTTGGCAAATGACTTCAACAACAGATTGTTGGGCAGAAATTACATCGCTTCGTGTCAACTTTCTAGGAAGGGGCAAAGCAGCTTAAACACTACTTGGAAGGCGCGATCAAATTCCCATTTCAACAATTTCATTTGTGAGTGGGTGCAGAACTGGGAACTGCTCCCTTTCATCATTTCATGATAGTGCGATAGTGCTTGAGCAAAGTGGTTTTGCAGCTTGATACATAAGAATCCGTGCCGTGCATGTCTAGTTCTCTTCCTACTTTTGAAAATTGTCAGTTTTACCACCATTTCCTCACAATTTGATGGTTCATCAGCAGCTGAATGCAATGCCCGTCTAGACGACAATTGTCTGAAGACGACCATTGCTTGTGACATGTAAGGTTGTTGCACTTCAGCACACTGGCGGAGCTCAGAAGCGGACGAAGCTGTTCCGACGATCCTGAAGATCACCAGACACCGATCCAGAGCGGATTCACTGCGCATTACGTCTTGTACGTCGGTTATAGCGACACCGGCAGCTGCTCTGTAAGCAGAAGATCTAATTCACACCCAACATAGAGAGTACCTACGATGAAAATGTTTATGATGTCAGTCCCGTAGGTGTATTTAAAAATTATACACTACTCACGTGTACTATTAGCAAACGCACCTACATGTACCTAGGTGTACGATTTGCTAAGTGACCGATTCAAGCAGCTCACCGCAATTTGGACTTTGCAGGGATCAGCTGCTGCGCATGCAAGACCATGTAGACCGTTTGAGTTGGTTTATAATCGGGATACGCCAGGAGCACAAGAAGGCGACTTCTATGTTAGGTACAAGAGGTCACAGTGGATGTTGATGACAGTCGGTTGGACATTGACAGTCATCAGCGCAATTCTATTTGGTTGATACGTTTGGCCATCACACAAGCACTTCGCTAGCACTTCGGCTAACATTTGAGTTGACCGTGACTAGTCAGATAGATGCCGTTTATTGTACAGATATTTCTGTTAACCAGGCCAGTCGGCGGAGTCATCACTATATGCGCCCACGGCTTGAAATCGAAGAAACAGCACCTCCCGATGTTTGTGCACGAGGCCTTGCATGCCTTGGTGAGTCTGAACCTGAAGTACACTAGATCAACACATGACCACTTGGACAACACATGTGGCGCAGTCATCCAGTGTTACTTGAATAATTGATAAATTAGTTAAATCTGGCCAATTAGTGAAGTCGACTGAAATCGAAAAAATGAGAAATTCGGGAAATCTACCTACCTACATTATGTAGGTACAAACAAAGCTTCCTCTTTCTTAGGGTTTCCACGGCACACACCTTACTCTGGCACCCAGCCTGTTTAAAGGTGTTGTACAAGAATGGAAAGTCAATTCATCAACAACGTTATACAAACCTGGTATTGTCCTCACTGGAAAGAAAATAAAGGTGTTACACACTATAATCCTTGCGCTGCGCGCGCGCGCGCGCGCGCGCACACACACACACACACACACACACACACACACACACACACACACACACACACACACACACACACACACACACACACACACACGCACGCACGCACGCACGCACGCACGCACGCACGCACGCACGCACGCACGCACGCACGCACGCACGCACGCACGCACGCACGCACGCACGCACGCACGCACGCACGCACGCACGCACGCACGCACGCACGCACGCACGCACGCACGCACGCACGCACGCACGCACGCACGCACGCACGCACGCACGCACGCACGCACGCACGCACGCACGCACGCACGCACGCACGCACGCACGCACGCACGCACGCACGCACGCACGCACGCACGCACGCACGCACGCACGCACGCACGCACGCACGCACGCACGCACGCACGCACGCACGCACGCACGCACGCACGCACGCACGCACGCACGCACGCACGCACGCACGCACGCACGCACGCACGCACGCACGCACGCACGCACGCACGCACGCACGCACGCACGCACGCACGCACGCACGCACGCACGCACGCACGCACGCACGCACGCACGCACGCACGCACGCACGCACGCACGCACGCACGCCTACCGTACCTAGTAATAACTCCCCGACGGCTCACTATAAAACTGCAGGAAGTCGTCCGACGCCATTTTGGCTGCAACGACGTTCCTGGAGCTTCTGTTGAAGCGTACGATGGGGTCAAACACTTCAATAACCTTGTGAGTATTTCATTTCGCTGCATGTTTGTGTTTATTCTAAATACTTCAGTAACCTACAGCGCATTCTGATCATGCTTCTTGATACGCCTCTTGCACTGGATGAAATTTTGAGGCCTAAATTTCACAACAGAGTACTAGGTAGTCTTTGAACATACCTTAGACGAATTTGCATGATACCTGTGACGAATTCCAAGTGAAGCACTTCGATTCTGCGAGTTTATGGGAAGTTACATAGGGGTTTGTCGATTCTGGGGTTTCACGAGGTTGGGTTGAGGATTAGTTTTGCGATTTGGTGTATCAGTAGGCCACAACAGCAGAGGAGTCACTCGGTGGTAGGAGTACATGTTTGTGGAGTATACTGCGTCTTCCGGACGACTCGCCTGGGGTTTAGAGCTGTGCTATTCGTAGTGTGCAGGTACCAGCAGCCGCTGAAATTGCGGTCAATGAAGCAAATACATTTTATTAATTTATTGCATAGAATGCAGATCAACTGTAATCGCATGGATAGGCTTGAGAAACAAAATAGTTGGCAGCGTTATAATATGAAATTTGCCTATAGGCCTACCCCTAATAACAGACTATGCTAGTTGGCAATTCAATAGGTAACTCAAATGATAGGTAAATAGATGTGGTGTGTTGCTTGCAGAAAAACAGGGGCGAAGCTGGAAAATCGCTGGCACTGTTGTATGAAGCTGTTCTGACGGTCAAGCTGTTCTACAATAGTCGGCAAGAAGCAATCAATAACTGGTTTCGTCCTCCCTTGTTAGATCCACAGACCTTTCAATCTCTGCTGGCTTCCTACTCCATCGGCCACTGGGACAAGCTCTACTTTGATGTACTGTACTGTGGATACTGTAGTACATTTGCAAATTATTAGATGGCATTAACTCGGAAAGTTTCAATTGGGTCGTTGACAATTTAGGCAGTGATTCAACGTACATTGTATTATTGTATGTATTCTGGCCTAATGCTTAATGTAATTTAAACACTTGACAAGTTCTTTCTAACAAGTGCAAGCCCAAGTATTGAACTGGGCTAAAAGAAAGGGGCAACATACAAATGGTCTATGCAGCAAATGGTCTGGAAGCTTCTTTTCAGCACGACATCATGAATCCAACCAAGACCTTTGATATGGCCTTTTCTGACTTGACCATCACCTTCCTGGAGGAAGTGATGCTATACAAGTATGCGCCCTATGCCGTCTTGCAGTTCTCTAACCACTAATTTGGCGCCATTTCACCCGACCGAGAAACGATTGTTGGCTCTATAATAAGTGTCTCGGGAATTAATAATTTCTTCAAAGAAGAGTAGTGTCAAACACAAAGAAGCAACCGCAATCAACCAAGATTCGATTCTAACAGAATCTAATGCAATTGGGTCCGCAAAAGCGCAAGTTTGCAAGCAATGGGGTTGATGACTTGTTGGCTACTAAACTGCTTTCAAAGGATACTGGGTTCTCCAAACATCCTATCCCCGTTGTTAATGGCTCTTCTCCATTTAGGAAACTGACAATACACGCAAATAAAAGTTTTACTGGGAGAATATGAATAAAGACAACGCAAATTGCAGGATCGACAGGACGTTCTTGAAATCGCAAGCAGCCAAAATCTCGACTCCCGATCAAAACTGGTATGGAAGGGGTTGGGGATGTGACTTCGCCCTTCACAGTTGCCACAAATGGATGGAAACAAGGCGTTTCCCTGGGTGATTATCTACATTACTATGCCAGCTAGGCCTTTTGTCTGTCCGTCTGTCTGTCTGTCCGAGTACGCTTGCCTCCCTAGCACTTCGCCACGCGACGCTTCAGCATGCGCTTGCCTCGCTAGCACTTCGCCACGCAACGCTTCAGCACGCACGCGCCAGGAAGCCAGCAGGACGCCAGCGGCGTCCCGCAGAGAAGCTCGCTCGCTTCGATCGATGGACCGCAGAAAATCAATCGCTGCACGCCCAGCGTCGCCTGTTGCTGCCTGCCTTCAACGCAGGCTTTGCCTGAACAGTACGGCAATGCACGGTAGCAGAGCCTTGCAAAAGCGAACAGTGCGGCAGTGCGCGGTACAGCACAGAACCTTGCAATGTGCTATTGCAACAGAGCCGAACAGTACGACAATGCTCGCGCAGGCAATTCTAGCCGCTTCAGCGACTATTTTGCTTGCAACAGGACAGATCTTGCAACAGGACAATCGGCCCGCTGTCTATCATTTGTTTTGCGCGCCGCTTTGTACGGCGCGTTCGCGAGGCAGTCAGCGCCATTAGCTTGCAACAGGACAGACTTTCTGCAACAGGATCGTCGCGCGAGGCGACCAGCGCCGTTGGCTCGCAACAGGACAGAGCTTTGCAACAGGACAGGTTTTGCAACAGGACAAATCTTGCAACAGTACAGTTCTTGCAACCGGAAAATCTGCCCGCTTCTATCATTTGTTTTGCGCGGCGCCTTGTACGGCGCGTTCGCGAGGCAGTCAGCGCTGTTGGCTTGCAACAGGACAGACTTTCTGCAACAGGACAAATGTTGCAACAGGACAACTCTTGCAACAGGACAGACCCTGCAGCAGGACAGATCTTGCAACAGGACAGACCCTGCAACAGGACAGATCTTGCAACAGGACAGATCTTACAACAGGACAGATTTTGCAACAGGACAAATTTTGCAACAGGACAAATCTTGCAACAGGATGGTCGCGCGAGGCGACCAGCGCCATTGGCTCGCAACAGGAAAGATCGTGCAACAGGACAGACCTTGCAACAGGACAGATTTTGCAACAGGACAAATCTTGCAACAGGACAGATCTTGCAACAGGACAGACGTGACAACAGGATGGTTGCGCGAGGCGACCAGCGCCATTGGCTCGCAACAGGACAGACCTTCTGCAACAGGACAGATTTTGCAACAGGACACGTCTTGCAACAGGACAGATCGTGCAACAGGACAGACCTTGCAACAGGACAGATTTTGCAACAGGACAAATCTTGCAACAGGACAGATTTTGCAACAGGACAGATCTTGCAACAGTACAGATTTTGCAAATCTTGCAACAACAGACCCTTCAACAGGACAGGCCTTGCAACAGGTCAGACCTTGACAATGAACAGGACGGACGTTGCGGCGCGCGTGCGAGCCGACCAGCGCCGTTGGCTCACAACAGGACAGACCTTGAACAGGACAGATCATGCAACAGGACATTACGGCCATTGACGACTACACTCCATGCTATTCAGATCTCAGGAATTCTTCTGCAACAGGAAGGAACGGCTAGTCTTGCCTTATAGAGCATACCAGAAACGCGCGTCCATTCGTTCGTTCGCTCGTTGGTCCGTCCGTTCGTTCGTTACGCTCTCAGGTCTCGGCGTTGGTAAGTCGTAGGAAGGAGATCTTGGGCTTTATTGATAGGTCTCGACTCACTGAGCTTTGCGAGCTAGTTTCGAGTATCAAAACTTTGAATTGCGCGCCCTACAGTAATCCGAAAGTCAAAACGGAGAACGGCTCTAACTCGCTCGTTGTACGTCGCAGAGCGACGTGCGATAAGTCAACTAAAAAGCCTCGACGTTCTCTTTTATTTGGCACTAAAATTTTTCTTAATTACGCAAACACGCGCCACGAAAAGCGACATTCTCGCGTTTTTTAACGCAGGAATCGCTCTAACTACAGTAGCTCAGCGTGCGTCAAAAAGAGACCATCTTGAGTTTGTTGGATAGTTCTCGACTAACTGATCATTTCAGGCGGCAAAGTGGCCGTGTCGGTTAGCGCGTCGGGCCAAACGACCAATCGCGTCCTTGCGGCGCGTGCGGAGGGCGGTTCGATTCCCGCTGACTGACCCAATGGGATTTGCCGCGGCGAAAGTCGCATTGATGGCATTTTCCACAGCCACTATGCCGAAGAGCATTGAGGCCGAGACTCACAGTAGGGGGTCTGAGAGAGGCAGACGCCTAAGCTAGTGAGGCTACGCGCAGTGGAAGCCCCACGCAGGGGTGGGGGCCCTTCGAAAGAAGGGGATGGCTGCGCAGCCTAGGAGAGCGCGCCGAAAGGCGGTCTGGCCGCTGGCCGTGGTGACGCCTCACTATCTGATCGCAAGAGTCTCGGCCGGTGAGGTTGCTTTGAAAAGGGTATGCGAAATGGGCCGCTTCGATAAATGGCCTCCTCGCGTCGCCCTCAAACAACAACAACAACAACAACTGATCATTCGTTCTTCTACATAATTGTTGAAACTCAAAAGTCTGAATTTCGCGAGCTACAGTAACCCAACAATGCAAAACTTCTCCAACTCGCTCGTCTTCCGTCGTAGAGAGATGATCTTGAGCTCATTTCGGCACACTGATCATTTTGTTAAGAGAAGTCGAGATTCAAAAGTTTGAACGAGCTACGGTAACCCAAAGGTTCAAGCAGCAAAGCGGCCCTAACTCGCTCGTCTTACGTCGTAGAGACGCGTGCAATAGCTCGCTCAAAAGCTCGCGACGTGCTCTTTCATGACACGATAAATATTTTTATTCAATTGGTAAAACACGTACAAATAAAATTGAAATTTTCTTGGGAAAGTCGCACAGAGACGACTTGGTTCATTCGATGGGTCTCGACTCACTGATAATTGTGCTAAGAGGAGTTGCGACTCAAAAATTTCGATTTCGCGAGTTACAGTGACCTGAGGATCCAAAACGCAAAACGGCTTTAACTGGCCAGTCCTACGTCGTAGAGCGACAATCGACACGCCATTATGAAGGTCTCAACGTGCTCTTTCATGCCACTGCAAAAATTTTTCCAACTAGTAAAATACGCACCATAGAAATCCGCATTCGCTACGTTTTGAGCACTATAACAACTCTAACTCGCCCGTCATACGTTGTAGAGCGGAATTCGTTCGACCGTTTGAAACCTTACGGTACGTTGTGGCAGTTGTTGAGCACTCATTCCTAAAGAAATATTTTGGTTTTTTAACCCTTGATTACGAACAATTTTGCCATGAAAATATTTTTCCTGAGCAATCCTAATGTTGCCTTGCAACAACTGCTCAGAAATGCGTGTGTCTTGCTCAAGAAATTAATCCCGGGCGGTCCCATGTTGCCTTGCAGGAACCCCTCAGAAAGGAGTGGGTCAGAAGTAGCGCATGAATAGTGGACTCCGGGCGGGCGCGCGTCATATCGGAAAGGCTTCGAAATACTTTACACAGTATCCACTCTTTTACTGTTCCACATTAGAACACTCACAAACCACTCTGTATCAATAAAACAACTTAACGTTTTTAAAACAGCTTGTTTCAGTAGGCGAAAGCCAGATGGTGATTGTAGATTGCATGATCCATTTCTCCACTCTGCTTGCGCCTCCCCCACCCCCTCCCCTTAGAGGTGCAACCAATTTCAGCTGAACCACTAGAGGTGTAAGAAGATACCTGCGTGCGACGCACAAACCTGAACTGTTGTCAACGGTCGACTTGATGCTGATTTACTGTAACTATTCCCTGCAATTTGTCTTGGTTTTAATCACATTTTATACGAAAGAAAACTGAGGATTTTGGCAAAGTGTGCACTTTTTCATCAATCCATCCCACCCCACTCCCTCCCCCCCCCCCCCCCACAGGCAGACTGGTGAATGCACCTATGAATAGATTGTATGCCTTACCAAATTTCTCGAACTGTTGTAAGGAAAATAAAAGCAAATCCTATTTCAGATTTGTGCCAGCTTATCCATTTTGTTCGCCCATTCATGCTGACGGAGCGTTGCTTACTGTGTATCGCTCGAGTGAGCTGTCTGATAATGTGGGAATAGTGGGTGAGGGGAGGGGGGGGGGGGGTGGACGTTGCGTTGATACCTGAGATACCTTCCGTTTCTCGTCAACCATACCAATTCCTAAAGTGCAGTTGGTTAGTCTGCAGCCATTACCTTTTGACCTGTAGTGGTGTCGCATCTTGTTTATTACTGCTCGCTTCCATGGGAGTACTTCATGGGAGGATTAACAAATATTTCATTAGTAATAATTATTTTATGGTAGCATCAATAATTATTCATTATTATTATTCGCACGGCATTCATGGAGACCTTGGTGGGTATGTAAAGGGTGTTTTTTTTAAATGTTTATATTTCTTTTTGAATAACTTTTGCTATTCGAGACCGTTCCAGACAAGCTTTTCACAACTTCGGCAGGATACCATGAGATTTTGCTTATAAAAATTTTAGGTCATTAGGCTTTGCATTGCGGGAGATATGGCGGCACAAAGTTGACAGACAGACTTCGTCGACTTCAGTGCCTTTGCCGTCCTATAACTCGAGTGTGGTAGGAGATATTGAGACGCCGCTTGCACCGTTGGAAAGCCAAGAAAATAAGCTGTAAATTGGTGTCTAACACGAATAGATGGCTTTGCCCGTTGCTGTGAAATCGCAACACAACTGTCGTTGAAGCCGCGCATCTTTTCGGATCCATCCTGTTCAGCAGCTTTTCCGTGTGATGGCCTCGTTTGGCCCAATTCGAGTGGTGTACCGTGAGCTGTTTATTGTTGTGTCAAACGTTGTTCTGTTGTTGTGTCAAACGTTGTTTTATTGTACAGTCGTTTTATTGTGCAAACGACGCTATTTTTTCGCCCGCCCTCAGGCGGGCGACACCCTACGAGAGCTCGGCGTGCGTGCGTGCGTGCGTGCGTGCGTGCGTGCGTGCGTGCGTGCGTGCGTGCGTGCGTGCGTGCGTGCGTGCGTGCGTGCGTGCGTCCGTGCGTCTGTGCGTCCGTCACGCTCTCAGATCTCGGCGTTAGAAAGTCGTAGAGAGACGATCTCGGGTTCTACGGATAGGTCTCGACCCACTAGTAATGTGCCTCGAGAAATCGACATTTAAAAGTTTGAGTTGCGCGCGCTACAGTAACCCGAAGGTCTAAACGCAAAACGGCTCTAGCTCGCTCGTCTTACGTCGTAGAGCGGCAATCGACACGTCAGGTGAAAGCTTTCGACGTGCTCTTTCATGCGGCTGTAAAAGTTTTTTTCAATTACGCAAACACGCACTGCGGAAAACGCCATTCTCGTTATTTCAACGCTAAAATCGCTCTAACTCGCTCAAGTTGCGTCATAGAGAGACGATCTCGAGCTTTTTAGATAGCTCTCGACTCACTGATCATTTGTTCTCCCATCGGTCGAAACTCAAAAATTTGAATGACGCGAGTTACAGTAACCCGAAGGTTCAAATACGCAAACCGGCTCTAACTCGCTCGTCTTGCGGCGTAGAGCGGCAATCGGCACGTGAGGCGAAAGCTCTCGACGTGTTCTTTCAGGCGGCTACAAAAGTTTGTTCAACTACGCAAACACGCACCGCGGAAAACGCCATTCTCGGGATTTTGACGCTAAGATCGCTCTTTGCTACATAGACAGAAGTGCGGCACGGTTTGATTACTCGTAGTGCGCTCTTTTGTGCTCTGTCAATTGCTCGCCAAAACTTTTGCAAATTTTTGTCACTTTTTTAAAAGCGCTGCTTGAAAGAAGGATGTTCTTGCTCTAAAAGCCAAATCGCGGGCGAAATCAATATTGCTATGCAATACCCTCTTGCGAAGCGGGGGCTCATGAAGCGGAGCATGCGGGCGATGAACTCTCGCACTCTCTGCAGAAAGAACGCAACTCTTTGCAATGTCAGTCAGAATGCAAACTCAACTTTTTAATACCGGAGCTTGTTTGTCATTGGATACACCAAATTGAAGCTCCTTTTCTTGGCTTTCCAACGATGCTAGCAGCGTCTCAATACCTCCTACCACGCTCAAGTTATTAGGTGACAAAAGCACTGAGGTCGACGGTCTGTCAACTTCGTGCCGCCATAATCTAATGACCTAATATTTTTACAAACAAAATCCCATAGTATTCTGCCCAAGCTGTAAAAAGCTCGTCTGGAGCGACCGCGAACAGCAAAAGTTATTCATAAAAGAAATGTGAACGTTTAAAAAACTCTCTTTACTTGGGACTGGGAGCCTGCAATATGATTAAAACCCTTTAACGCAGTAAACAACGTCGTGCTAAGCCTGCACAGAGCAAGGGCACTTTCCTATTTGTGACAAGGAACACCACCAAGTTGATAAGAAGCAATACCACAAATTCTACTGCAGTATGTGCGCTTGGGATGGCACTTCGGACCGGCCGCCAGTCCAGGTAAGACTGGATTCCTTTCAGCCGCAGCGAAAGCAGCGCTAGCCGAGACACATGCTTGGTACTTCATCACAGCAGGCTCACAATTACATTCTATTTCATTTCTTTCAGTACTTCGGTGGACACGATGTGCAGAGCGACGCTATTGAAGGTCCGTTTGCGGAGTATTGCCCCGTGATCGTTCACTTGTCTGATTTGCCCAACACTTGGTGGGTCTCGTCTCATTAGACTGAATCACTAGACACTAAGTACCACCCGGTTAAGTAGACAGTAGACACGCATTTAGCGTTTGGCTAAACGTACCATAAATATGTACTCTAACACCGTGGGGGGGGGGGGCATTTGGGACATTTCTTCAGTCTCCCTCTGGGAGGGGGTGCTATTGGAAAGTGGTTGGCTTATTCAAGGGGAGAGATTATTAATTGAACCCTCTTTTAGTCACCAAATGTATTGAACATTTACCAATACCGCACTGAATGACAAATACTGGCCACTAACTATCCTTTATGGGGTACTCTTGGAGGGGCTTGCTCGAGGAGGAGAGATTATCAGAACGTTTACCGGAGTTTCATTTTCATCTATTTCTGTCAAAAGTTGCGTTTAGGTCTCCAAAGACCATGACGGGTTGTACAGACATCAAGAAAATAGACGACCCAAAGTATACCACGAGTGAGATACCTGCTAGAACGAGCAGTGGCCCATCCTGGGGCGCTCTTCTCGACCTGGCGACTGTATACAAAACCTACACCCCAGGACAACCCAGACCGACTAAGGCCCCGACGGGTTATTTGACTTGTATAGCTATTGACCAGTTATGAATGCATGGTACAGCATAGGGCCATCTCTGCAGATAGAAAGCTGACCGTCGCTGCCTACGCTCTCTACACTGCAAACGATGGCTCTCCAGTATGTGATATAGAAGACGACGTCAAGCTAGCGCCATGCAATGTCCTATTAAACGTTACTCACGATGGGGAAAGTGGCAACGCTGAGTGGGTTGAAGTTTAGACTGAAGTGATTGCTGCAGTGTGCCTACTTGCACAGCTCTTTCTTGCGCACTGTCTTCGACTTTTAAGACTCGTGGCACAAACAGGTGGCTTCAAGGGGAACTCTTCAAATGTCAACTATGCTGCCTACGGAGAAGGTTGTGTTCACACTACTGAACACAACTTACTTTCCAAGCATCCATTTGTGATTGTGCACACTGTGATGTTTGCAGAACCAATTCCTGATGGATTACCAAGTGTTGAGTCTGGGCCCCCTTGTGCCACAAAACCATGGCAGGCCAACTGCTTTCAGAGGGTTGGAAAAAGCGTAGGACCACCTGGCTTCAAGGTACACTGCAGACTGCCTGCTCTGACGAGTGTTCGCACAGTCGATTGTTATTAAAATTAATGGGCTGCGCACTTGCAGATCTTGAAGAATACCAAGACTGTCCAGATCGCACTGGTGCATTGCACAAGCCATCCCGACATTGAAATTGACCTTGTGCTGGTCAAGTTTTCCATAAATCTTTACCAACTTTCTGATGGAGCCCATAAGTTGGATGCATATTGTGACAGAATTTGCACCAAGGCTCGGTAAGGTGTAACGATTTGTTTATTGCTTGTATTCTTCACAGTATGTGAGTTTAGTCGGCCAAGTTTTTCAGGCTGTGGATTAAATTATCTCCGAGATAACTGATGGAGTGAAGAGTTGCTGAGAACGGGCTTCTGATAGGTGATTATTGTTGGAGAAACCGATCGCCATTAAGACTTCTAATTTGCATTACATGTGTAGACAGACATGATTATAATCAGCGAAACGCTGAGTAATTCTCGTTGCTTCTGTTTACTGTGCACACTGCTGACTCACGCAACTCACAGCACAACTGCTCACAAGGGAGTCAAGAGTTGGCTAACTGTTCTTACACAGCAAACAAAAATATACATACATCCACGTTAATATTTTATGCACAATATAAGCAAAATACATACCTATGTGCAGACTGGTTTCCATGTCATCATCTCGCTTTTGCGCGAAATGTCATGAGAACGCAGCTGAGCAGCCAGTCTTTCTAGCTAACAGAAAGCGCTGGCAGCCACTATGATGTTCTCTACAAAGCAAGACGTGCGCCAATATCTCCCGGTCAATGATTTCTACATCGTCAGATACCCCTGTCGGAGTGTGTTGGTGCGGTGCGTGTTTGGCCATAATCACGCAACAAGCACCGGTTTGCATGAAGAATTCGAGGTTTTGTACAGGGTGGGCGATTTTAAAAATTTTTATACCAGTTGTTCCGCAAGGTGTCCTCATATCATATTTCAAATGTCAGCAAAATCCTTTGGCTACAGCGTTAGTTATGGCCTGTCGCGAGCACCCTACTTTGGCCCAAAATGCCCAAAATCGCCGAAATCGGACAAAAAGGGTACACTTTTTTCGCCCGCCCTCAGGCGGGCGACACCATACGAGGCTCGGCGTGCGTGCGTGCGTGTGTACGTACGTACGTACGTCCGTAACGCTCCGATCTCGGGCCCTTGGAAAGTCGTAGAGCAGAGATCTTGGGCTCTACCGATAGGTCTCGGCTCACTGATCATTCCGCTAAGAGGTTTCGAAATTCAAAGTTTGAATTGCGCGCGCT
>JASAMZ010006588.1:42500-61400 GCA_030248115.1 Linhomoeus sp. GSCO2_2 | reverse complement strand
CAAACGTGTGGATGAATACGATTGGGACCGCTCCTAAAAACAAAGTTGATTCACAATTTGTAACACTCGTGCTCCAGCAATGATCCGCGTTTACGTCGCACTGCTCTCGCGGGTGGCCTGTTAATTCGCGACTCTGATATCAACAAAGAGGTTTGTCGCCTCTGCCTAACAGTGATTTATCTCAAAGCGCCAATATCCGGTTACTATTCAGATTCGCCTATTCCTCGCTACAACGCTGGTCTACAATCTCTGCGCAATTACTTCGATCGTCTGTTACGCCTGCGCATTTGGGGCCCTGTTGCGTCGACGACTGGCCAAGCAGACAGCGAGAGGTCACCACGTGACAACTGCCTGGACAAAACAGACGCAGACGTCATCTGAAAGTTATTCGGGCGAGGTTTGTGGTCACTAACAGTGTCTTGGCGTTGGCCTGGCCAGGGTGACCAATAGAAATTCATTTTAATTTCAGTTTCACTTTCACTTAAAATATATATGGTCCTGGCTGAGTTTCAGTTTCAGTTACAGTATCAGTTATGTCACCTCTCGAGCTTCAGTTTCAGTAACTACTGTAGTTTCAGTAGTTATTGAAGATCCAGAAAATCACAACGATTTGCTCAAATCAATTCTTGCGAGTTAGTATTTTGTGGACTTAGAAGCGATTCTAAACTTGGAGTGGCATCTTTGCATATTTGGACTTAAATATAGACAAAACGTCTACATACATTCGTTGTAAAATTTGGCAAGAGTTCTATAAAAATCTGATGAAGCGTGGTAAAATTTGGCGTTCAAATAACTAAAACTGTGCTGTGAGTTTCAGTTTCAGTTTCAGTTTCAGTTTCAGTTATGGAGTCCGTGCCAGTTTCGATTCAGTTTCAGTTTCAGTTAACTGATTGTAACTAAAACTGAAACTAAAACTAGTTTAAGTTTCTATTGACCACCCTGGGCCTGGCATAAACTGGAAAGCGCACTACATATCGTACAACCTCCAATAACGACACCCTTTAATGAGAAACTCCCACAGAAGAGGGTTTGAAATAATAAGCGACCCCCTTCAATAAGCGACCCTACTTCCTGTCGAAAGGTGTCCAACACTCGTCGATAGGCCTACTGTTCCTGTCGTTATAGCACACCAAATTTAGTGCGTGTTTAAGGCATGCTCGTCCTAGATTATCTCTCTGTTGTGAGGTTCCATTAGCCCAGACACCCAATCATACAGGCTTCAGTGCAAGATACTGCAAAGTTGCATGTTGAGGTGACCACTCAGACTTGGCATTGAACAATAAGCGACCCCCCCCCCCCCCCCCCTTTAGTAAGCGACCCCCCCCCCCCCCTTTAGTAAGCGACCCCCCCCCCCCCCCTTCTAGTAAGCGACCCTCCTCTAGTAAGCGACCCCCCCCCCCCCCCTCCCCTAGAGGGTTGGTTGAAATAATAGGCGACCAGGTCGCTCATTGGAAGTTTTGCGGTAATACAACGATAATTGATCTGTCGCCACTTCAAAAGCCAACCAATCTCTCAATGGAATTTACAGCGTTTACGCACAAGTTTGACCGAGGTCTCTTCAGGTTCGCTTGGCAGTCTCTGGGCTGGTCATTTGCTCGGTGCAGTTGTGCTTGGCACAAACATACTTGGGAATGATTATATTCGGTGGAAACCCAGCGACGTCTCGTTTCATTCAACAGATTTGGTTGGTTTTGTGCTTTGGTTGGTGCTAGGGAAGCATATTGGCGGTATGCAGGTACAGTACGCAAACTTGCTGGGAAATCATTTGTATGTATACCTATCTTATCAGACTGGGAGAACATCACAAGTCACCACGCTCTTTGCACCTGCTGTAGGTAGGCGGGGAGCCACTTTTCTAATGTAGATTGAGCAAACTTTTAAACTACACTTGTTGTTGTACCCAGTGAAACCAGACGGTTCTCCAGGAGCGTCTTGAGCAACTTGTTCGGCTACGTCAACGTCTACTCAATTCTGGCGGCCTCATCAAAGGTCCGCAAAGCGTTCGCCAACTCCTACGGCTGTCGAAGCGCGACGACGACGTCAACGCTGGTGATTCCCCAGAGACAACCGCAGAACGACACTGCGCAGAATCGGCGCGTTCAACAGCAAACGCAGAACTCGCCCTGTCACCATCGTGTTAGTAGGGACGAAGGGAAATTCTAGGCTTTGTGATGGCGATCGTCAATCGATCATCGATTCAAGGCATACGGTGAATTCGTTTTCTGGCAGATTGCGTGTGGATAGCGATTTGTACAAAGCAGTTAGCAGCTGGCATGAATGCTAGCAGTTGAAGTTGGCACTGGCACAGAACCGCGATAAGCTAAAGTAAGCTGTTTTGATCCGCTGATCTGTCTCGGACACTGAAACAAGAAGGCGTAAGTGACGCACGCCAATCAGTGCGGAATGATAGAATGTGTGATTGATGACTGACTGACCACTGACAGGCGTTCATTGGAAAGCTGCTCGTTATTCGTCGATTCTACACGCGGAACAATCGTGGATTAATGGTGCTTTGGTTTCACTGTGTGGGCAGATTCGCATAGATCTGTGTAACCTGAACTCATGGAATACGGTACAAACAAATTCACTATCCACTAAACATTGTGTTTCCCTGTTGTTTTACTTACAAAGCCGTTTGCGAATGGCTCTCTACAATTTCGGACTAATCCACGCCATCACATCATGTTTTACGCCACCTTCTGTCTTACTGTACCTGCTTCTTTTGATCGTCATGGTGCGACGAAGGAGCCAGCACCCATTCGACAGCCCTTTCTTTCATTTGAGCATTCCACTGGGAATTGTGGATATAATGATGATTTTTGCGGACTATTCTTTGTTCAAGCCCGCTCAGTGGGGAATGTGGGAGGGGTTCTATGTGGCATCAAACAGCATCAATTTGGGAAAAGCGGCCTCAGTAATTGTGGGGTGGGGAACTTGCGCCCAAATGATGGGTGAGTTAGCCTTGAGAATTCTGCTGTAGACGGAAACTGAACGGGCTGTTTGTGCACTGCTTGAGCGCTTCAATTTTAGGAGCTACAATGCTGGCAATTAATCGAATGGTGGCCGTCACGTATCCTGTGTTCTACATGACGGTAAGTTTTCAGATGTTCAGTGTTTTGAAGTTTTTTATGATGAACACATTTACTATTTGGGAGGGGGGGTGTGGATGTTCAACCCTTCGTACCGTGTTGCAGAGGTGGACGGCGACGACCACAACACTTTCTATCGTTCTCACATTGGTCGCTGGACTCCCCTCAGCAATAATGATAGTCGATATGAAACTGCAGTACACCAGAGACAACGTCACAGAAGGCGGGAGGGTCATGCGTTTGGGTGTCTGGTTAATTGTATAATGGGCATGAATGAACACAGCGAAGAGTCAATGGGAGCATTGTTGGTGTTTACAAATCTAAGGTACGATATGCCAAGAACACTGTGATACATAGAGGTATCTTTGAATAGTTACATGCTAGGCTCCAAACGCATCGTTCTGGTGGAGGCCTGTTCGTCATCGGCGCGGAAGGAGAAAAGAAGGTACGTCATTGCAGAGTGTAAATCAACCCTGCGTGGCAGAAATCACAGAAGCAAAATTTCTCTGGTGGCAGCAAACCCGTTCTGCCCTTCCAGGTCCGCCTCTTCCTCTCTGCCACGCTGCTGTGCAACTTGTGCGCTTTGGCGTCTGTCCTTTGCTACGCCCATATCTTTCTGGACAAGCTGAGAAAACGACTGTTCTCTGCACAGTTGGAAAGCCCCACGCCAGCTTGGCCAGCTACAACGATTGACTACTCTGTTGAGGTGAAATTGAAGGGTGATGTCTCCAAGTATTTGCTACCTAACTGACGCGCTGACGCTGGCATTTGCCCAAGTTCCAGCTGTTGAGCCTTCTTGTGCTGGAATGACATCTGCTAAAATGGCACAACAGAGATTGCCTAACTAAACGTAGGTACTGTATTGTATCTCACGACCGAGCAATTCGTATGCATAAAGCTGCATGCAACAACAAGGTTCCAATTCAACAGGTCCGTCTCGCACTCTCTGGCCTGGTCATCTGCTCAGTGCAACTGGTCGTGGCCCAACTCTACCTTGGAATGGCACTGTTCAGTGGGCACGTTGTGTTGGGTGGTCTCCTGCGGCGACTGTGGTAAACATCTTGAGAAAGCTGCCATGTGTAGCGGACTGTTCGGAACATGCCTGTATGCAATACAATAAAGAAATGGCCAATAGATTTATGTTGACTAGGCCGACTAGGGTTGACTGGGATTTACTTGTAGAAGGCCCAGAACCATAAGACTGGGAGAAGTTTCCAAGTGACTCTATGGCATCCTCTTCTAGCCATGCCTGCGCCTTCCGTGCCTGCGTTCACACACCACGTGGTTGTACAAAGACAGATCATTCATCTTTCAGGTCAGTGCTGAATAACCTGTTTGGCTACATCAACGTCTACTCTATTCTGGCGACATCTTCGAAGGTCCGCATGGCCTTCCTTGATACCTACAGTTGCTCCAAAACAAAGCAGGTCGTCTCGAACATCCAGCCAAGGGGCAGAAACGGTTAGAGAATACTCCAAAAGACAATAGAGCGAAACGACAGTGATTTCTGGTCGCGAATTGGGGTAGCGTGGGCATCATAGCCGCTATATTCTGATGTAAAAGTGATGTGTCCGTACAGTATCAGTGTCAGCGTCGATGTCATAATATGTCAAACTTGGATTGGACAACGGTATCTGTCCTCAAAAATCGCGCAGCTTCTTTCCATCGTTTTCTCAATGGCCTGTTTTGGCTGGCATGCAGTTGACGCTAATGAACTGACAGCTAACAACGTTGCCAGCGACGTGAATTGTACTCTAACAATCGCCCATCAAGGCTGTATCTCATTTGCGCGCCCTTGGTGACGAACAATGTGTTCCTAATGGTGGTTACTTGCGACTGGCGTCCATGAGTGTCAACAGAGTGCACTACTGTAGCCCAATACTTTCACCATTTATCCAACTTTGGAAAGCCTGAAGCCATAAATCTCTTCTCCTATCAAAATGTCATTTCTCATCATTGGCCTCGCGAAAACCTTCTTCATTGTCCTGACTCCTCCCTCCTTCGTTCTCTATCTCCTTTTCCTAATAGTCATGATACGGAGAAGAAAGAAGCACCCATTCGACAGTTCCTTCTTCCATCTCAGCATTCCACTGGCGTTGGTGGATCTCTTGATGATCTTTGTTGACTATCTGCTCTTCAGACCCGCCCAATGGGGAGTGTTGGAGGAATTCTATCTGTGGTCCAACTCGTATCATCTAGCTAACATTGCAGCGATGATGGCTGGCTGGGGAAGTTGCGCCCAGATGATGGGTGGGTTGGGGTTTGAGGTACTTGCAGGCCTTGGAAGTCTTGGCCTGGCGCCTATTTACACTTACAGTGCATAGGTACTGTGTCCGAGCAACAGAACAACGCTGCAGTAGTCTCAGGTACAATGCAGGCCCTACTGTGGCATCATCAAAACTGTACATGCTGACACTCTGTAGTGCTTAGCATCACTTGTGTTAATCTGGTTCTTTATGCATCAATGGGTTGACTCATTGACTGACGTTTCAGGAGTGACTCTCTTGGCAGTCAACCGAATGCTGGCAGTTGCCTATCCGATTTTCTACAGAACGGTTAGTCTTACGAATTCTGATGGGCTGTGGTATTTTATGAGCACTGAAAATGCCATCCCTTTGCAGAGGTGGACCACGATGACCACGATATATTCCACTATTCTAATGTTGGTTGCCGGGCTGCCATTGACTCCATTAGCTGCTACAATGGATCTGCAGTATAGGCAGGAGAATGTCACGGGGACAGAAGGCATAGCAATATGTTTGGAATTTAAAATAGCAGTTGATGCGAGATGGCTTTAAAATAAATCCAAATAAAACTTTCAAGCTATAACGCTTCAGCTTTCATGGCTGTTACACAATTAAGACAATATCATGTCTAATCCATTTTAGTCAGATGCACCTTGTGTAACCTTTTGTTGTCCAAACACATTGCAGGGGGAGGAATATTTGTCATTGCTGCTGACAGGAACAGAAAGGTAGTTGTGCTAGGTTATGATTGTATGGTGATGGGACACACACGGCACATGTCCTGAAGAGTTACAAAAGAGTTAGTTTTGCAGTAACCGTTCTATTCTTGAATCTCTCCACTTCAAGATGCACAGATGCAGCCAATTGGCAGCTAGGACTGTTCAGTGTTCACTGCGGTGACTAAGACTTCAAGCTTAACTTCTACTGTAGAATGCTTCTCTAGTTTCATCATATCTTCTCTGTAGCTTCAGTATATACCTACATACTTACAGTATGTAGTTGTGTCAAACTCCAACTGGTCACTCTGAGAATTTGCTTCTCTGGGAGCTATACATAGTAGGAGGCAATAGAACACGTGACACACAAGTATCACAACAGCTTACATACCATCAAGTTTTAAATTTTGACATAGTTCACATAGTTCTACATTTTCACTTCTGTATACTCCTGCATTTACAATTGCAGATACGCCTTTTCCTAGCAGCTACATTGATCTGCAATTTGTGTGCTCTCAGCTCAGTTGTTTGCTACACGGTGGCCTTTGTAGCCAAAGTGAAAAAGCGATTCTCTTCAAGCAGCTCAAGTGCAGCTGTGGCGTGGCCTCCAAACTTTAATCCCTATGGTGTTGAGGTGCGATAAAATATTTAGATACATAGGTAGAGTTGATAGAGTGTGTGCATGCATATGTCACAGGCCATGGCCGTCTTCAGGCCGTGGCCGTCTAGACGGTTTTGGCCTTGTCGATCAGGCCATGGCCGTCTTTTCGAGCAGAAGACGGCCACGGCATGATGCGTCAGGCCATGGCCGTCTTTTCCTTGCTCTGCTAGTTTCCGACATAGTATATTCCTTCCAATTCAGGCTATGCTTAGGCTCGCCCTGCGCCCACAGTGCACAAGAATCAGTCGGCGTCGCAGTCTGGCGGGTCGAAACTTAGGCTTAACGCGACCGGAGACCAAGTTGGTGGTCGCGCTAAGCCTCAGTTGAGACCCGCCAGGCGCGACGCCGGCTGTGTTTTAGTGCAAACTGCAAGTGGAATGAACACTCCTCCATCTACTTCACCTCCTGCTTAGGCCTGCTGTGCCCCTTCCCTGCAGCGCTTGTAACAGCTGACATTCTTAAAGACGGCTACGGCCTGGTCCACCAGGCCATGGCCGTCTTTTCGAGCAGAAGACGGTCATGGCCTGACGCATCAGGCCATTGCCGTCTAGACGGCCACGGCCTGATCGACCAGGCCAGAGCGTCTAGACGGCGATGGCCTGAAGACGGCCGTGGCCTGCAACACATACACATACATGTGTTATGTAACTGGTCAAGTTCAGCCCACCTACCTACATAGCTGCATCTTGTGAAGCAGATTGTACGCCAAATTTTCATGGTATGGTGTTTTATATGCAATCTGTCGAAAGCCCAGAAGTTATTGGGCGTTCTTTATGCAATGACGTCATATTCAATGAGTGTTCCCAACAGTTTCCACACAGGTCCGACTGGCCATTTCTGGTCTGATAATCTGCTCTGTGCAGCTGAGCTTGGCCCAGACATACCTTGCAATGGTCTTGTTCAGTGGTGACCCCGACCTCGCAAACTTTATGCGCCACGTATGGTGAGACAGCAAATTCATAATCTGCATGGACTGCGTTCTCATGTACAGTAGTTCCATGTAAGATACTTTATTCGTTTCGTTCGTACGCAACGTACTCTGTGAAGTGTGAGTGAATGCAGTGCCCGAGTTGCAATCGCAGTAATGTTGAATTGCAAAAGCATGCACCCTTCCTATACATTCAATGCGCCAACCCCTCATGTTTGGAACTCAGAAACTTTCTGTGTCTTTAGGAGCATATCGAACAACCTGTTTGGCTACGTCAACGTTTATTCTATTCTGGCGGTGTCTTCAAAGGTCCGGAAAGCGTTTCTGGACACCTACTTTTGCAGTAAGGCTGTCACCGCGCGGGTTGTGCAAGTCGAGCCGCGGAGAGCGCCGAAGGACTGACAAGGAGCCAATTTGAAATGAAGAGTGGCTGACGATGGCATGCCATGTTCGTAAAATGTGCATCATTGTTGATGCTTCTATCGCTATCCTGTTGCTCCGAGTTTCCCACTTAACACAAAATGCCGAATGCCCATATCGTTTGAAAGGCCAATCGATTATGTGGTGATACAGACAGACAGTCCATTATAGACAGGCTGAGACTGGAAATTCGTTCGTCATCACTGTCACAAGAAGCTTATTTCAGCTCACGCTGTACGTACTTGTACGTCGTACGTTGTGAGGCTGCGCCAAGGTGACCACAATAGAAACTCAGTTTAGGTAGTTTCAGTTTAAGTTAGGGTACTGGCTGAGCTCCAGTTTCAGTGTCAGTTATGTTCAGTTTTAGTTACCAGTACAACTTCAGTAATTATGAAGTCCGTGGCAGTCTCGATTCAGTTTCAGTTTCAATTACCAAATTGTAACTGATTTAGAGAGTTCCATGCACAGTGAGTGTTGGCCTTCCTGTCCAGCTATGGATGGTTGTCGTGTCCAGTATATGTATGGCGGCCCATCATATTGTAATGGGGGATTGGCCCACTACAACTTTATTCCACAGGAAAGCCATAGTAGAGGAAGTCCAGGAGATGCCGACCCTTACAAAAGAGAAGCAATCACTTTAGTAGCAAACCACTAACCCAAACATACCCAAGATTACCTGCACGGGTGTGAGATACCAAAACAATCTAGAAGCGTGAAAAGGTGAAAGAGCAGTCTAAGCAGCACAGAAGCGGATGATACTCCATGCGAACTAGAACAAGGGACTAAGGGAGACCGATCACAAGGTGACATAATATGAGAGCGCTAGCGATAGGGCGGAAATCGATGTATTGTATAAGCATGAGAGAGAAACGGTAGCATGGGACCTTACTGTAAACACAAAATTATCTCCATTACGATATCAAGGACTGCAACAGAAGTGGTTCACACATACAATGTGTGAACCACTTCGGGAAATCTTCGCTTCCCGCCACACCAGACAGACCCAAACAGCAGCGAAATCTTGCTAACCGCTCAATGAAGTAAACCAATAATAGGCTTCGAAATCAGTCGGAATTCAGAGCAGCACAACGGACCCGATGCTGTAGCATAGTTGTGCAGTATGTTATGGCATAGCACACTGTACAATAGGGCGCAATTTGCACACATTTTGTGCGCTGTTCACTGTTCAGTATCTCGATCTGTTGTTGGTGGTGATTTGCTCTGCTCTATGTCAAAGCCTTCACGCATGCTATAGTGAGAATGGCGTCCAATTAGTCTGTAACTTCCTCAATTCCCTCCAGCCAAGTCTTAGCGCAGTTCGCATGCGTCCAGCAAATGTCAAGTTCAATAATGAGGCCATAACTCCAGTAAATACTAGTCTGAGACTGCTGTTTGTTTCCATTCGATGTCAAACGAAGAATGATGCCATGTAGTATCTGGGAGACGATCTGACAAAGTCTGTGAAAGAAGTCCTTGCAACGCAAGAGTCGCGTTCGAATCTCGAGAGGTGAGGAGTGGCCAGTCGCCGTCTGAAGGCTCGGTCGGCAGAGCCGCACCAAATACAGTGTTCCCAGCTTGACTGTCAAGTCAATCAGTTGAAAGCCAAAGAGCCATTCATAGCTCCAGTAAAACTCGCGGTATTGCCCCGCTTGTTAGCGACACGCAAATCGGCTCTGGCGCTCTTTTCAGTCTGGCAGTGTTCTTGCCATATGCGTAGATTCGGGAATTGCACTCCACGACTGCGTCGTCAAAGTCCAATAATGGTGTGGTCTCTGCGGTGCCCCGATAGAAGTCGTAAATCGCTGTTAGATTCATGAGATTCTTCAAGCTTTGGAACCACTCAGAATCCAATACCGAACTGGGAGGTAAGCGAAGTTCTCGATTCATAAAGAATTTGTTCGTGTATTTCTTGTGTGACGATGGCAGAACTCAGACGTGCGTATTGCATGTGGAGGCGGTCCCAGAACAGTTCTGCAGGTGCAGCCCATTGACAAGAGACAAGCCTGCCGTGCAGCAATGGAAACCCACGACACGTAAGTAGGCATTCCAATTTCAAACGCTCTTGTAATTTCGCATTGCTCACAAGGTGCATCCTTCGTTCCAAAGGCAATTTGACCATCTGGCGAATCATATGAATGACCTATTCCAATTTCGTTCGCCACCACTGTCCACAAGAGGCCCACTTCACACTATGATGCGGTTGACGTAGCACGCCGTCGTCCACATCTCAGGGGTAATATGAAGCCTCACAGCTGTCCGATCCCACGCAAGGCACATTTTCCACGCAGAGAGCGTCCTTTTCAGTCCAGTATTGCTTTTGTCGATGTCGTGCGGTCTACTTCAAATGACCATTTCAAAAGAAGAGGCCCACACTCGTCATGTCAGTGAGAGCGACGAAATAGAGCGTCAGCTCTGTCAAGTTCTGCAGCGTCGAGCATCGACATCGAAGCCGGAAGGGCTCAGTTCTCATTTATCCAAGGTACAAGACAATTCCAATGCCCAACCAGTGAGCACCAGAGTCTTTCAGTTGCAGCAGACATTGTGGAAGGCCGCACGATTAACGTGTCTGTCGAAATTTTAGTCGATGTAACGTTACTCGAAGTACATATATCAAGTGCCGTCAGCATGAGCCGATCGCAGAGCAGTTGACGGCCCTCAACGACCGTAGCCACTATAGTATTCGGCCCTCTACAGTAGTCTCATCGTTCGTCAGCGCGAGCGCAGCGTGCCACAGCCAGTGAGTGTGTCAGGCCCTTACAGTGACAGATGTAGCAAGTGGAGGCCCAATCGGTTCGAATGTTGCGACAGTCTGGTAGTTCTGCCTGGGTCGTCATCGAAAGAGGGGGTCAGAGTTTTGTCGTTCGATTTTCAGTTTCAGACGTTGTATATTCAGTTGCAGACTTCAGCAGTCTTGTTTGCGGTGAAGGATGAGCATTCCATCGTGGTTGAAATGCCTCTTTGCTCAGTGGAAATCGGGATCGGGAGTTACCGTAGTAACAGAGCCAGTGAAGTGACAGAGATGCTGGATAGAGGACAGATGCACGACCTTCAGCGCTTCTTCAGTTCTTCAAGTTTCAGAGCCATCCAGAATCCAAAACCGACAGGGAGAGAAACAGAAAGCGAACTCTGTTCGTGAAAGTTTGACAATGTGGCCAGTCAGTGTGGCACAATCGCAGACCAAATTAGTCTTATAGAGTGCTCTTCATGGGAATAGGCACACGTTTCACAAAACGCATGACTCTGCACTCTGTAGCCCACATGCGTGCGACAAGTCTGACATGCCACACTTCATTTGCCGAGCTATGAGAGGAACATCTGTTGAACAGAAAGTCCCATAGACAGAATGCGATTGGAATGGCCTTTTCAGTCAGCTATATTGGCCACAAGTGATGGGGGTTGTCGCCGAGGTAGCCAGCAAGGTACAGCTACTAACGGGGCGCTGTTCTGCCCAGTCCAGTATTGCGGTTAGTGACGTTTGTTGCGTGACCCACTTCTACGGCTTCAACAGAAGAGGGTTACGGGTGTGGCACAGCCAGCGAGCCAGAAATTGTGGTGCTCTTTGGATTGCGTCGACGGCTTCGAATCGATGGTGTCCGAAATGGTAGTCTCAGGGGTTGATTGGTCGAAGGTATGTACTAGTATCGGCTGTGGAACTTTTCCACGTTTCAAGGGTTCACAGCTGTTGGGCATGCCACTAAGCAGAGTGAGCTCTGGCGTTCCGGCCGACCGGTAATGTACCATGCGTAGTAATAGTGGCAATTGGGTGGCCCACTTCAAGGACTTCAACAGAAGCTGCTCATGCCATAGTGAGAGCAACGCAAAAGTGCTCCAACTCTGCCAAGTCTTGCAGTGTCGTATACTATTGCAGGACATCTTTGCTTCACACCAGTCCAAGGACCCTGAACAGTTAATGTACCAGTACGCAAACAGAATCCAAGTGGATTAAGGCGCTCAAGTTCGGCAATAAAACTCGTCTCCAGCCAGGGCAGTCCATGTCCCGTATACTCGTCCGAACAGGTATGTAGCGTGAGGGTTGGCGCACAGTGTACAGTGCACCAAGCCTCTGATATATAAGCCATGACGGCTGTAACCAATACAGTATGCGTTTTGGGGTTGTTGTGGGGAGCTCTCTTATCGTATATCATCTGCCCCGTTAGCCCGCCATAGCGCAGCTTCATTGTCCGCCATCCCACTCAGAACATTGGAAACAACGTCGATTCGACTTTAGTCCTCTGTGTTCCTCGGTATCAGCGGTTACCCACATGCGCAATACTGACGGGCGACACTTGTGCCGGCGGCGGCCCAGAGTTCGATAGTTACGCGATTATCCTTTCAGGCTGTGTTCGTCGCATGACAGCCCGGCTGCGCTTCGGATTTGTGGACGCGCATGGGAAACCATCCCAAAGACTAGGGCAAGTCCGAAAGTTCAAGGATTCCATCAAAGTGGGAGTATAAAGTTTGGCAGAGCGATTTCGGTAGTTTCTCCAAGCTTCTGAGCAACGAGGAGTCCAAAACCAACAAGCAGAGAAGCAAGATTTGGCCCCTTGGTTTTGATACTCTGCGGAACAATCGACGACTGCAGTAGTCTCCTGTAGTTCGACACACGGTAGGGCACAATTTCCTGCTTCACCGTCCGTCCTGTTCAGTCTAGAATGGCGATGTTTGTAGTGATGAGGTGGCCCACTTCCAATGGACTTCAACAGATGGTTCACGCACTCAATAGTCAGCGGGAGCAACGCAATAGAGCGCCAGCCCATTTTAAGTCCAGTGGTTTGGGGCATTGGTCCAGGCGGGAAATATACCATCCCCAACAGCCAAGAAGATTTGGACATCGAACTCGTACTCTCAGTTGGCAGTAACAGTCCTGGAAGGCTGCACGACCATCCCATTATTATTGAGTACACGCAGAGTTATTGTAAGAGCAATGTTGTGTAGCGTCGCTAGGCACCACGGCACGATCGTGAAGAGTAGTTCGTCATATTGCGCAGTTGACGGCTTTTAGGACACGGCAATCGTCCGTCATCGTCTGCAGCCACACTGGACGTCGCCACTCCCGAGCCCCTTCCAGAGACAGATGTACAGTAGGAAGCGGAGGTCCAATCGCTTCGACTGTTGGGCGACAGTCTGGTAGTACTGTCTGGGTCGTCATCGAGGGAGAGAGTTTGCGGTAGGCAGTGTGAGTGAGTCTTCAGTCTCAGACTTCAGCATTCTCGTTTGTGGTGAAGGATGAAGACTCCATTCGGGTGCTTCGTCAGCTCTCCAACTTTCTAAGCCATTCAGAATCCAACCCCAAACAATGGAAGAAAGCTAAGCTTGTTTCTTGGAGTGTATTGGGTTGGTGGTACTGTTCCTGCGTGCTCCCAATTCTCGGGCCTTCAACAGAAGAAGTTCGACTCTTTTGAGAGCAACGTCCAAGAGTGCCAACTGTCAAGCTCTGTAGCGTCGAATAGTAGTGCCATGAATCTTCACTTCAATTCAACCAAATGACGATTCAGAGAAAGCGTAAATGCCCACTGTTGGCAAATTGAATCCAGTTCAACGACCGTCTGAATCTGTCCAGTCTGAATGTTCCATATTATTGTCAATCGGATTCTATTCCAAGGTCCGATGCCATGTTTGAAACTGTGTCTAACTAACAGTATGAGGCGCACAGCATATGTAAATGCCGCAGCCCAAATTTTATGTCCAGCCTCTCAAATAGCGGGTGTGAAAGTTCTACAGTATCTTGAACTCTCGCGAGAAGCCCGCAGTGTAGTTGCGGGCAGATCAGGCAAGTCGTAAGAGCTGCCCCATGAGAAGCTTCGTCGTGTTGTGTGGTTTGATATCACTGCAAGCCGTCCTTGGAGTGGAAACAGAAGCCCCTTCAAGGGATGCTTGCAGTGTTAGCGTCACCCTCGCCGGTCTGCACGGTTACGTGCAGCATTTCGCCATGGGCGATTGCAGTCAGGATGGCCAATAGAAACTTAAACTAGTTTCAGTTTTAGTTTCAGTTACAGTCACTTAACTGAAACTGAATCGAAACTCGCGGGGATTCCATAACTGAAACTGAAACTGAAACTCACCGTTTAGTTTCAGTTGTTTGAATGTCAAATTTTACCGGATTTCAGCAGATTCGCATAAAATTTTATCCGAATTTTTCTACATACGTAGATGTTTTATTCGAATTTAGGTCCAAATGTGCAAAGATGCCATCCAAAGTTTAGAAATTGCTTCTTTGTCCACTAAATATCATCCCACAAGAATGGTTTTGAGCAATTCGTTGTGACTTTCTGAACCTTCAATAACTGAAACTCAGTTTCAGTTACTGGATCGAAACTGGCGCGAATTCCATAACTGAAACTGAAACTAAAACTGAAACTCAATCAGCTCCATAATTTTAACTGAAACTGAAACTAAAATGAGTTTCTATTGGTCGCCCTGATTGCAGTGGTGCAAGCAGATCTGCTTGGGGCGGCTCGATATGTAAGGAAGTTGCATGCCGTCCGCCTGCACAATCGCTCCTGCAGGCTTCATTGCAGCAAAACGAACTAAGACCAATTTGATCACAAATTGGGGTCAGCATAACATGAATGCAAGCTCGTGCACCACACACATCGTCGGAGGGTGCCAGTTGCATACATCTGCATTGAACACTGACCTTCCATTTGTAAAGGCAAACACTGCGAACTGTTGTACGAAACAAAACGAAACCACATACCACACAAGCCCCCATGAAAAGGAGCGGACGGCATTTGTTTCGTTTACTGCGAGCGCCATGGCATTGCCATGACAGGCAAGAAGACGTGCTCCCTTAACAATTAAGTGTGTTAGCGGCGGCAGGAGGGTACATGTGTATGTACTAGCGGTAGGACGGCAGGTCCCACTTCATTCTAGCACGATTTTAGAGAAAATTATTGTGACATTTACCCCTTCAATAGCTGAAACTCAGTTTCCGTTGCTGAATCTGAAACTTGGAAGGTGGCATAGGTAACTGAAACTGAAACTCGGCCAGCATCATTGTTTTAACTGAAACAAACTAAAATGAGTTTCTATTGGTCACCCCACGCAGTCCCCAACCGAGTTTGTTGGGCCCACTTGGAATGGGGCAGTATTCCTTGTACACGCAAGTTTGAGCGGTAAAGCACAGCGGCAGTGACGCCAACATAGGATTGCGCGAACAAACGTAGACACTTCGTAAAGTACACGGTCGAAGGTTGACAAACGTTGCCACTGACAAAGATTTGGTAAGGATATTGCAAAGTTGAATTTTGGCGAGCGCATCGACAAATTTTGCAGCAACGACAGCCAGTCGTCGGTTTTGGGTTGCTGCCATTTCTTGGAAATTCGGATTTGCAGGAGATGCAGACGAAGACGCCCACTTAAAATTGCTGGGACTTGCCGTAAGCCCTCCAATAAGCGCCCCCCCCCTCGAATAAGCGCCCCCCCCTCCAATAAGCGCCCACCTTTGGTAAGCACCAGTAGGACTAACACTACCATACGTGCTCTTCGACAATTTCTATCACAAGATAGCGCTATCTATGACAATGCAACGACTAATTTATAGGTATAATGATCAAAAGATCAGCAGTTTCTGTCTAAAATCGACGCAAATACACACGAAAATGCGGTAAACTGGGAATTTTAAAGAAATTTTGGCACTCTCGAGGGGTCGAGTCAACAAGCGCCCTTCTCGAATAAGCGCCCCCCCCCCCCCCCCATGAGCGCCACTCCTAGAGATAGGTCAAAAGAATAAGCGCCCAGGGCGCTTATTGGAGGATTACGGTAGGTACGTTCGCACCATATCGGCGAGGCTTCTAATCAGTTCACAAACCACACCGCCCCCCCCCCCCCCCCCCTTTAACCCTTTCACTCTAGAACGCTCTCAGACCACTTTGTATTAATAAAACTGCTTCAGCTTCTCAAAACAGCATGTTCTAACTTTGATTGAATAATGGCTGCTTGTGTTGGAATACATCCGAGCACTGGCTGGACAGCTGGTGTACATCTGGCGTGCGAACGAAATACGCACCCAATTATTTACAACACATATCAATCAAAATCGGAAAACACCTCCAACTATTTTAATCAACATGAAATCACCAAAACATGCACAGCATGTAGTTTTAGCTGCAGCGCACAAATAATACCTTTCGTTTGGTGCAAAAGAGCATTCTATTCTTGTTGTGATCTTCAATCGCCGCCACAACCAAAAGACTTGAAGTACGCTGCTCGAGCGGATTTGGCCAGTGCCAGAATCAGGTAAGGATTCATCCAGTTGAAGATGTCGCCGATTATGTACCTATCAAATATAACAAAGTTTTTCCATTTGTTATCCGGCATAGTCTGTGAACTAATCAATAAATAGTTCGGATTCTAGAATTGACGAGATTAGGGATATCTTCAATGGTTTTATCAATTTCAACAGACTTGAAGGGACTGAATTTGTCAGTCTTTGCATGAATCTATCGAGCATAGTCTGCAAACCTTTTAGCCAATAGTTTTGGATCTGAGAATATTAGGGCTATTTCAAAGGTTTTGCCAAATCGGCCAAATTTCGGCAATTCCAAATTGCTGGAAATTGGAAAACTTCTTTCTTGAATGGGTGTGCGATAATTTACGAAGACGCATACGTGTATTCACCCACCAAAAGAAGTACACAAGCGTCCTGGTCTGCGCCGGCAGGTCGGCAGAAGCGAGCAGAAACGACAAGACGCCATAAATGGTCTGCTCGACAAACGTCAGCACGCCGATCAATAACAGTTTGATCTCCGCTGATAAATCTTGTTGGGCCTGTGCACCCGCGTTTGTCCAGGCTTGAACCGTGGAGCCCCCCGATGCCTCAGCCTGCGCACAGAAGGGTGGACATATCATCTGAATGGGGGGACACGCGGGCACGTGCGCTCACGAACGCACGCACGCACGCACGCACGCACGCACGCACGCACGCACGCACGCACGCACGCACGCACGCACGCACGCACGCACGCACGCACGCACGCACGCACGCACGCACGCACGCACGCACGCACGCACGCACGCACGCACGCACGCACGCACGCACGCACGCACGCACGCACGCACGCACGCACGCACGCACGCACGCACGCACGCACGCACGCACGCACGCACGCACGCACGCACGCACGCACGCACGCACGCACGCACGCACGCACGCACGCACGCACGCACGCACGCACGCACGCACGCACGCACGCACGCACGCACGCACGCACGCACGCACGCACGCACGCACGCACGCACGCACGCACGCACGCACGCACGCACGCACGCACGCACGCACGCACGCACGCACGCACGCACGCACGCACGCACGCACGCACGCACGCACGCACGCACGCTCACAAATGCACAGTTGTGCTACTCTTGAAATAAACTGATTAGATGCTACCAAAACGGCAGCAATAATGGGTACACGCAAAATACATGAATTCAGATTCAAACCTTTTGCTTCTTGTCCCGAATCAGTGTCCAAACAGCAATGCTGTAGCAACCTCCAGACACGCAGCTGCAAACCACCATCAAAAGCGAACAAAGTCCACTCAGCAACACCTGTTGTTTTGCATTAAAAAAATTATCTGTTTTGCCGTGTGTTGTGCATATTATTCATCCGCTAGTGTTCTCTTGTCTCTGGCAATTGTTTGAATTATTCTTAGAATTTTTTTTTATACTCCACAAAAAAGTGTGGAGTATATAGCGTTTGTGCGCGAAACGCAGAAACTTTGAGTCAACGGCGTTCGCGCGTGAAGCGGCCGATTTGCAAACGGTCTTTTGCGTTGGGTAGGCCTAGTAAGTGGGCAGGGTGGACACCAAACGGGGTCACGCGCCGGGACCCCGTTGGCGGGAAATTCAAAAATTTAAATTTTCAAAGTACTGAAAAAGGCATAGTACAAGGTAGAACTCGAAAAAGTTGCATATAATGGTATATACTATCTTTTGATATGTTGTAGTACTCGATAGGGCCGAGGGTGGAAAAAAAGAATTGGATCGCTGCGGGACCCATTTTGGCGCCAAATTTGAAAAATTCGCGATTTTTGGCCCCGGGTCGACTTTGACGGGCTGCTGTGCGAGCTAGGCAGCAGCTAGAGCGGCGAGACCACTCTTGGTGCTCCTTCCCAGATGTCCTCTATCGAATGAGCCATGAACGGAGAAAATCGGGCGAAACACAAAAAACTTTCTTACACTGCGACTTTTTCGACTCCAGGGTCGAAAATTGCGATTTTCGCATTTCAGCGTCTATAGCACACGAATGCGTTGCCGAATCGTTCCAAAAGTGGTTTCAAACGATTCTGCGCTTAAATCTGGCCCAGAAAAGTATTTTTGAAAAATTTGCGGTGCTACAGTATCCCTGCCGCGTCAGTTTGAATTTTGAGCGCCGGGTCGACTTTGCCAATATTATGCTTGATTTCGGGGTTTTCGGGGGCGCTGACTACGAATTTGGCATCCGTTCAGTGTGTAGATGATGTTTGAACGTACCTACGACGAATTTGTATGCTACTGTACCCTAAGTGCAGAATTTCAGTTCCCGGAGACCATAGGAAACTAGGGGTGTTGTATGTCGAATCTGGGGTATTCTGGGATGTAGATCACGAATTCAGCATTGCTTTTGCGATTGGGGGTGCCAGGAGGCCACAACAGCAGAGGAGTCACTATGCGTAGTAGTTCAAATTTGTGGAGTATACTGCGTCCCCCGGACGACTTGCCTGGTTTATTTTACGTATTTGTAAAATTGTCTACAACAATACCTGCCCGGCCATATAAACGATAACGCCTTGTCCAGTGGTGTTGTCAAATACCGCGGTGACACCGGCCCTGAGAGTCAGTACTCCGCCGAACGAAAAAG